>JAASAO010001499.1:0-37538 GCA_017311375.1 Mytilus coruscus | reverse complement strand
AATGAGGTCCATGCATTCTTAAAATAAAAGAGCCACAGTGACTGACCACATATTTTCATTAAATCGCTTTCATACTTCTAGAGTTGAGAATGGGAAATTATGTAAGGGTAGCAAATTCATTCATATTTCAAGCTAATCCTGAACACAAATTTAAAAAATTTCTGCTATTTATATAGCTATACAAATTTGGGGAAAAATAGCAAGCCCTGTTTGAAAGTTACCAGCCGTGCATCCTCGGGCAGGCTGGTAAATTTACTAACTCTGGTATAGGGCATACTCCCCTCCCCTCTTTTGATCTGAAACAGTATCATTTTTTGCATAAAATGGCATAAAATCGTCCAAATTTTTGTTGCATCACTCCACTCGGCTGAAAATCTACCAATTTTATAGGCATTTCATGGAATTACGCCCCTTTGATAAAAGCTGAATCCATCATCCGCCCCTGCCTGGGACTGTAATTATGGTCGATCGGCAGCTCATGCTAAATTTTAGGGGCAATGCCCTTCCTAAATAAAAAAAACATGAATGATAATGAAAGGAAAACGTGATAAAATGTTGAAAAAAACAAGTACCTTGCTCCTCCAGATGCCGCCATCTTGTTCCGATTTTGAAGCATGCGCACTGGTGATATTATGTATACATAGCACGACCACAAAATGGCGTTTAATAGTTGATGTATACATAGTTCACACTTACTCATAATAGACGGCGAGTGAGACTTGCTTATTTTTTCTTTTTATTTTATGTTTCATTGAAAATTAAAGCAATTTAGCGATAATCATACAATTTACTTCTGAGGACGTCCTTAGTTGTGAGTGAAGTCCTCACTTACTGGTGTGTATACTTACGCATGTCCTCATTGACATACGTGTACCAGAACACACACACACACACACACACACACACACACACACACTCTCCCTAGTTACGACATGTCAACTGTAGGTTTGACAGTAAATAGTAGCCAACGAAAAAATGTTTGGGTTAAGAATTGTAAGGATTGAACACATTTTTTAAGAATAATTCATGCAAGCCTTAGATTTATTTGAAATTTGTAGCTTTTATCTTACAGGGGGTAAAATGGAACAGCCATACACACGGCAATCTTACCTTCGCTTCAGTTTAAAATTACCGTATTTGTCTTATTGGAATCGAAATAATTCATACAACCCATAGATTTGTTCTCATCTTCAAATGGCCTAGGCCATGTGAAAATTTCCAACAAATATATGGCTTGCATGAATTATTTCTTAAATATCGTATTACACGAGATTTAGTTGAAGAATCAGTTTCTCTAGTGCTTGTAGACGATATGCAGACAAACTTAATTTTTCTTTTCCAATGATCTGCAAAAATGTGTTCTTTCTATTGAACGTCATCAGACATGGTCACCTTTTTTCGTGATGTCACAAAAGAGGGACGCAAGACACCAGAGGGACAGTCAAACTCATAGATTGAAAACAAACTGACAACGCCATGGCTAAAAATAAAGATAAACAGACAAATAATAGCACAGAAGACACAACATAGAAAACTAAAGACTAAGCAACACGAACCCCACCAAAAACTGGGGGTCGTACGGTGACCTGTTTTGTTTAAATCTCTGCCTCTTGATTCTGTAAAGTCTTATATGGAACTTTGTCACATCTTCTTTTTATACAAATATGTTCCATGTCTTATCTACACAATTAGAAACTATTGATATGAAGAAGCTCAAAAGGTTATTCACCGGTGATTAATAAAGTTATTCATTGCTTGGTGTAAATTTTAGGGTTATTCGTCTTTCGATGCATTTAAATGAAAATTCACTGAATTATTACATGTCACTTGATAATGTGTTACCAAATAGAATTGTTTATCATATATGTAAGGTACTCTCATACAAATTATACTTCAGCACTGAAGTATATTGATAACATCATAATTATGTGTCTCTAAAATTAAAATAACTGTTAAATGAATAAAGATTTTCTTTTCTTTGATATTATCTTTCAGGGCAAATATGGTTTTATCATGCATATAAAATCCAAATTTTTGGAAAATGTCAGAATTTTTCTCTTTTCCAAATCCCTTATGTCCTACGGAAAAGGCGTATTTTACAAAATCAAAGATTAGACAAATATACATTCTATATGTGCCTGTTCCAAGTCAGGAACTTTTATTTCAGTGGTTGTCGGTTGGTTTATGTCTGTCATATTTGTTTTTCGTAAATTGTTTTGTTGTAAATTAGGCAGTTAGTTTTCTCAATTGAATTGTTTCATATTTTTCATGTCGGGGACTTTTATAGCCGACTATACGGTACGGTATGGGTTTTTCTCATTGTTGAAGGCCGAACGGTTACCTATAATTGATTACATCCAATTAATTTGAACTTTGATGGATAGTTGTCATATTGACAATCATACCACATCTCCTTATTAAGAACAAAGTGTGGATGGTGTTCTTCTTCATAATCTAATGCTAAAGGAGTGTTCGTTTTGGCTTTTCGGGATTTACAAATACTCAACCTGCCAGGGCCAGTCATAAATGAAAACGATATATCCGATTCCTCGTGGTAGGAAGATACTGTAACAGAAACATTGATTCCTCGTGGTAGGAAGATACTGTAACAGAAACATTGATTCCTCGTGGTAGGAAGATACTGTAACAGAAACATTGATTCCTCGTGGTAGGAAGATACTGACGTTGCGCACGGTATATATCGGTGCATCATTGAAAACATGCGTTAGATAGCTGGTTAATCCAATTCACGCTCTTTTCCTACACAATATATATTCATGATCAGTAAATCATTCGAAAGGAAATAAACCACAGAAATCAATAAAATAGATGAATTTGTGCTATGTATATTATGTAAAGAAAAACTTTGCTCATTTCGACGGCTATAACGATATTTTAAGGGTGTCCCGCTGTTACAATTTTGTTTTGTGTGTGCCTTTCAAATCACAATGCGGACTAGTTAGTAGGTTAAATGAGATAACATTTTACAACAGTATTGTATACAGTTGAGGAAAAATAGCGTCATAAACGTTTTTAACTGTGAGTGAAAGAAGATTGTCAGAAGCGTTGAGCTTAGGAAGAGAAAAAATGTCCCATTCAGCTGCTCAGCTCCCATAAAAACTTTCTGCCTTCACTATTATAAGGTATAACAGATGAAAGTGGCTTTTAATAATATCAGAAAATTTATACATGTCCTAAAGAAGCTTTATGAAGTCATCACTATATAACTGCAGTCTTGCTTTCAAAACATCGTCAGTTTTCCCGTGTCGAATAAAATGTCCCGATGGATAAAATGACGCATAGAATAACCATTGTTAATAAACGGCTGTTTATTAACGAAATTTTATTTGATCCCCAATTTTGAATACCCTTTAACCGATATGAACGGAAAATACATTTCATTTCCTCTAAAATGATGTGATATATATTTTTGTTTGAGCTGCAGGTATAAAATACGAAACGATCTAAGATGTCCAATAACATGTCCCAATAACTGTAATTTGACGTTCACGTCATGATAACGCTGAACTACATATTTTTGGCATATTTGGCATACAATTAATTTTATGAAATGATCTGATCTATATTAAATAAAGTTCTTGTTTAAATGTGCATCAAAGTAGATCTACATTGTATAAATGATTTAAATATGACGAAATATTTAGCTCGGATGCTTGACAAAGACCAGGCTCCGAGGCTAAAAATGTGAGACAAGTTCACATACGATCACAGTCTCACTTTTAGAAAAAGAACATACAGTAAAAATGAAAATGCATTCAAAAATGAGCTCACCTTATTGTTTTCCCTTAGCCAGATTATAAACGACTCAAACCCAAGCTATACACACTGACCTTAATTCCCAGCGTTGCAATTAAAAAATCGGAACTATATATGTAAATCAATTTTTCTAGCCAGTTTGCAGAGCCGGGATTTTGTTTCCGTACTTGTATTCTAAGCTCGATGTAGTAGTATAAATATATAAATGTTTACTGTGAGTAGAACGATCTATCATCTACCTAGCAACATATGTATGAAAAAGAAGGTTGTTACTTCTAGAAGTAATGTGTGGCATAATGGAGTTTGTTGTCTCGAATCTCCAACAGAATTTACTACATGTATGTAGCAGGTCCAGTGTAATAATTTAAAGACACTCCCAAGTACATTTTAACCTAGTTTAAGCTCCCTTTAGAAAAAAGTCACCATGCACTCTACCCCATATCTTCAAAAAAAAAAAAATAATAAAATTCTATCCATATTTCTTGAAAGCGTATATTTTGTGGGAAGTATTGTTTGTATGCATAACCAATTTATAGAAAAACTAAAGAAAGAATATTAAATACAACTAGATATCACTGAGATGGAAGCCATCTCTGAGGGCCCCGCTGTGAATAATGTGCGTTAAAAAATTTGTATCTTTACCATAGGACATGGGGTTGTCAACTGAAACCAAAGTTTTTGACCTTGAACTTTGACCTAGGAAGTTGTACATAAATTATGACACATCCTCTGGTGTTGGTTTATATACATGTCAAGTATAAACTTTGAAATCATAACGGTTCTCAAGATATAGAGCGGACACGATCTTTACCATAGGACATGGGGTTGTCAACTGAAACCAAAGTTTTTGACCTTGACCTTTGACCTAGGAAGTTGTACATACATTATGACACACCCTCTGGTATTGGTTAATATACATGCCAAGTATAAACTTTGAAATCATAACGGTTCTCAAGAAATAGGGCGGACACGATCTTTATCATAGGACATGGGGTTGTCAACTGAAACCAAAGTTTTTGACCTTGACCTTTGACCTAGGAATTTGTACATACATTATGACACACCCTCTGGTGTTGGTTAATATACATGTCAAGTATAAACTTTGAAATCATAACGGTTCTCTAGATATAGAGTGGACACAATTTGTTACGGACGGACGGACGGACGGACGGACAGACGGACAGACTAATCACTATAAATCGTCCGCCATTCGGCGGTGCCCTAATAAATATTCTGCATTGAACACGCTGTATGTGTAACAAATTGACACCATAGTTTCCTTTTTTACCACTAAATCAACTGCAAAAGGTCTGCTGGGTGTATCGGCGGTTCTTTGTGAGCACTTCGGCTTCCTTCAACAATAAAAATTGACCGCCACGAAATAGCCAATCGTGCTGAATTTGGAGTTAAACACAAATAAATCAACCAATCTGCTGCGTGGAAAAGTTCATTTTTGTGTATAGTAAATTTATTTTTTCTCTTCGCAGAACGTCACAAAAATGGCTGGAATATTGCTTTTTATACTTGTTAAAAAATCAAAAACACTCAAAACCGAAACCCGAAACCCGTAAATAACCCGTTTGAAAACGGTCTAAAAATGTGAAAGAAAATTTAATTTAACCGATACCTAGTTATATTTTAAAATTGGAAGCACTAAAAAACCCAATTCATAGTTAAGTATAAAACGTACATGAAATGCACTCCTGGTCCATAGTATTTCCTTTCAGAAAACATTGATCCATGTATATTTACGAAAGCAGTTACTTAAATAATATATATATCTTGTCACAACAAAATGAGTATATTTTTTAAAATCGGTTTCAGTCTGCTGTTGGTCAAATATCAGTTGATGTACCTTTATTTGGGTCTATATAAAAAGGGGTAGAGTTTTTCATACTTTGCCAAAATGCTATAATTTCAAAAACATAGTAAAAAGTATGGATCGCCGACCTTTTTTTATAGCTTTTAAAAGTTTGTGAAAAATGTTCAGATTTTGTAAGGATTATACTCGGGAAATGTAAATTTATGCGAATATAAAGAAAACTAAAAGATAGAGTTTAAAATAATATATATATGAGAAGACAGCTCTTATAATGTGCTCTCCGAAAAGCAAGAAAAAAAAAAAAAAAACCAAACGGAATCCCCATTCTCGTTTTCTTACTTCATCACAAAATAGGTAAATGTATTGTAAATTCCTTTATAAAATAAATTATAAACATTCTGGATTATTTGCCTGATAAAACAATCATGATTTAAAAATTTTAATCAATGAAACCTTTTTTTTTAAATGAAAAAGATGTAACCATAAGATAAGCTCATTATTTATTCTTTTTTAATGAAAATTTCACAAATTAATTTCATTTATTCATCATTCAATATCAGTAAAAATTTTAAATCGATCATTTGCAGCTTTCTGCAATAAAAAAAAAATAATAGTTTAGACCCCGTTCTACCTTCAAATATTGAAAATTAACAATGGCAGCACAAGAACACGTATTTCTATTTCAAACGTGATGCATATTTGATAAAGTTTTTCGTAAGGGATTTATCAAAAAATATTGCCAATTTTAAACAATTTCCACAAAATCGTTATTGATGTCAAAATCGTGAACTAATACGCATATTCTTCGTGTTAAACTGATAATATATGAAATATGAATTATAACATTTGTATAAGCGACTTTTATTTTTAGAAAAAAATGAATACAATGGACCTCTTATGAATAAAGTGGACATAAAATGAGATTATGAAAAGAAAAATATCAGGCTATCGTCTATCAACATTTTTCAAATAATCAAATTAAGAAGCATTTGAATATAAGCTAAGTTTTAAAAAGACAAATTGAGGGAGAGAAAATATCAACATCAACAACGTGACAAAAAGAAATTAATAATAGAAGGGAAGAGACAGAAACAAGAATCAAAGTATTAACAATTTTACTAGCCAAGATTGAAGAAGTCTTGCGGCACATAGAACATTACTATTTTTTTTTAGAAAAACAAGAAACTGATAATAAAGATATATATGCACATAATATTTTGGAAGCATACCCTTCATAAGAGAAACACGGTAGTGTCAGTTTTTCCCTGCATTGGTTTCGCTCATTGTATCAAAATCAGTTTTGAATTTTCAAAACATTCTTTCAAAACATTCTGGATTTTGAAAATGAAAGACGCTAAATAATATACAAAAAAAAAAATGTTACATCTTTTCACATACAAATGATTCAAAACGTCAAATTGTTATTCAGTGCTAAACATTGTTGTTGGAGGCAATTTTTTATGAGTTTTTAAAATATTTTTTAATTCTATGGAAATTTGGATGTCAATGTTTGCATTTATTAATACCAACCCCGGCATGGAAAAATGAAAATACACAATGAAGCGACTACGAAAATCTCTGCAAAATGAAGACTTCTTAAAAGAATGTAAATCCTACGGTAACTTTAACTGGCATTTTCACATAAACAAAAAGCTTGTATGCTTGAAACGTTCTTTGGAACAACGTCAACATCCTTATTTTATTGGAACGTCGTGTAACGCTTAGTGGTACCAATACCGTGCGCAACGTCTCTGTCACAGAAACATTGATTCCTCGTGGTAGGAAGATACTGTAACAGAAACATTGATTACTCGTGGTAGGAAGATACTGTAACAGAAACAGTGAACAACTCTTTTAGGGTTCCTTTGGCGTCCAGTCCGAAGGCCTCCTTTCCATAATCCGATTGTTTCAATGGAATCTAACATCGCCATTCATCCCACATTATACTTTCAATTCAGTAAGGCCTATATTTCAAAACAATTAGTCGTGATTTGTATTTTGTTAAATATTTATATTTAAATATAATCGTATGTAAGTAGGCACTTGTATAAATATAGTTATATATTTATTCAAATGAAAAATACAGAGGAAATACCTTACTATTTATAAATAAATTGCAATTACTCAAAAGACAGCTCAAACAAAGGATCACAACAAATAAGTTTAATATTCAAAATGACTGTAAACATTAAAAAGCATGATATCGAAATATCGACTGGCAATGTACATGTTCATATACAAATGTATCTAACATGAATTATACGACCTCCGTACACAATTTTGTACTGATGCACAGTGCTATCCAACCTTAATAAAAGCTCACAGGAAAAACGTTTTTTGGTGTAAAATAAATTTAAATAATTAAAAGTGTTGTAAGTATGAGATTAAATATGAAAAAAAATGTAGTTATTATGGAATAGAAAATTAAAGAACCTTTGTGAGCACGCTCACATACTCCACGCCCCCACATTATCACTCATAACTCCTACAAAAGTCAACTGATAACAATTTCTTGTAGATATCCACATGTACATATTATGTCCACAGTTTCATCAGTTTCTGTTGTGTAGTTTCAGAGGAATTGTACGGAAGCCGGTTAGTGTCAGGGTGTAGTTTTATTTGAAGTCGTTATAACTAACTGCACCCTGACATTAACCGGCTGCCGTAGAATTGCGATGACGAACTGTTG
This sequence comes from Mytilus coruscus, assembly GCA_017311375.1. Classification (NCBI taxonomy): domain Eukaryota; kingdom Metazoa; phylum Mollusca; class Bivalvia; order Mytilida; family Mytilidae; genus Mytilus; species Mytilus coruscus. The sequence continues at coordinate 29,250 of JAASAO010001499.1, read as the reverse complement.
CAGTAGTATATTTAAGCCCAAACTCTCAATTCAAAGGGCATAACTCCAAGAAAAAAAACTGAATCATAATTTTCCTGTCAATATAAACATCTAAATAGTTTGTCCTTAGTATCTAGTATATAGTTTCATGAAATTCTGTATTGTTTTAAGGGAGTTGCGATGAAACTGTTACAGAAGTATATTTATCGCCAAAATGTTAAGTTAAAACAAAGTGGCATAACTCCTAGAAAAAAATGAACCATATTTCTTGTCGATATGCCCATCTACATAGTAAGTCCATATTATTTACAAAGTTTCATGAAATTCTGTTCTGTAGTTTCAGAGGAGTTCCAATAATAAGAACAGGACTATCGAAGGACTGACAGATTGACGGACAGGTTAAAAAACATTGCACCCTACGCAACTTTGTTGTGTGTGGTATAATTAATAATGCAATAATAATCTTTATTTTGAATACAACTGTATCATCGTAAACCCGAATTTTTGCCCTGTACAATATATCAGATTTGTTAAGATATTTTCACTAAGTAAAGTGAAAGTAAAGATAAGAAAATTTTATTTTGATTTGGCATAAGTCAAATATACAACACAAGCCCGAAGGAGCTTTTGACCGAATATATATAAAAAAAGTTTGAAATATCTAAACGGAGTTTTTTTATCATAATGTTTTTTTCTCACTTAACTGTATTCCTAATCTTTCATTTCTGTTTAAATCACAAACCCTCAAATTGGACAATTTAAAAACTTAAATAATGCGCGCAATTTCTGTAAATCGGTGTAAAAATTGCAAAAAGAATTCTTGTGAACATTCAGGTGGTGATTCTCTAAGTTTAAAATTCTAGACCCACGCCTAATGAACTGTTTTAAATTTTAACTGTAATCTCTATAATGTGACAATTAACTTTGAAGAAGAACAAAGAAGTCGCATGTATACATTTAAGATGACGTAAGCACAGAAGAATAATGTATTTTTAGATAACGTCTGATGGTAATGCAAATCCAAAAATGTTTTCAAGATATTTTTTCCTTTATTTACTAAACAATTGACATTATCTTGACATTATCAAATAACTACATAGGTCTTGTATAGGTGAGGTATGATAAGAGCCGCTATTTGCCCTCTTAACTCGCAATCAAAAGTAAATTTCTTAAATTCTGTCAAATTCGTTTTAGTTCTATTGATAAGTAAATAGGATGAAATATTCTGGAAACTTCAGTTCAGAGAAGCCAGTTGTGACGTCACTAAATATTACGTAAATAAATGTTGAAAATTACGTATCTGACCTTAAAAAGGTCATATTACACATAGTGTTTTGTAATATTAGTTATGAATACAAGGCCTTACCCTAGAAGATATTTTACACACGTGAATAAGACATCTTGTATCAAGATATCTTATTTGGAAATTAAATCAAATACATTAAACCCCATTTAAAAATTAATGTAAATATACTATTTTCATAATATCTTGTGAACATCTAAAGGATGTTTCTGATAGGTGTATAATTCTTTTCGATTTCGAATTAAGGTAGTTCAGGGGTATAGAAAAAAAAAATGACAGAATTTTCTTATACTTTGCCAAAATGAAGATTTTACTATGCTTTTTTCAAAAAATAATTTTGAAATAAAATATGAGAAGATAGGTTTTATAATATATTTTAAGAAAATGGAAAGAAAAAATGGTGTCACCGAACTCTTTTTCTTGCTACAAGTAAAAAATGAAAATTTCCTTATATGTCCAGTATAAATTTTGTACTAAAAGAGTTATCTCCTTAAATGGCTTATTTGAAAAATTGATTCTAAAAAAACAAACATTTGGTATTTGTTAAAACATTTTCGATAATGCAATGAATCACTAAGTTTTCCTTATATAAATAAACAGTGTAACCAACAAATTGCAAATCTGTCTCCAAATTTGCAGATTTGGACAAAGAACTAGACCGATTATGTACTGTGATTGTACAATTCAAGATGGCGGTATACCCCTGAACTTCCTTAAAGGGGCCAAGAAGCAAGTTGGACTTACTTCTCATACATTCTCCTTTAGCACGGATGTTTCTACAATAATAAAGTAAATTAAATAGTATACACAACAAAGTGAAAATAAATTATTAATTGTTGGTCCTATATATGTACTATAGATATTTGCTAATAATAATTTACAAGAAATGTAATATGAATAAATGTATCTATTGAATAATAAGTTTGTTTCTTTATGTTTGTTTGATACTTGTTTAATAATTTGCATTGGCCCAGGCCTCATAAAACACATTGTTTAACGTTAACCGTTTTTTTTCATGGTTCGTTAAAAATGTTTCTAATGATCGACAACTTATCCGTAAATTGTTCCGCAGATGGACGTCTTGTGGCGTCACGGTTCCAACAGCTTTTGATCAGGTCAAGGAGATTTTCGTCAACTGGTACCTCATCTGGTATACTTGGTATGACCCCGTGCTCGCCCACTTGCTTTATCATTTGTGTAAGATTCAAATTGTAAAAGGGTTCCTCCTCGAATACGACCTCAAAACCTATTAATGACAAGGAATACATGTCAGCCATCTTTAAACTTTCGACGTTGAGGGATTCGCCTCTAAGGTTTTCTGGTGCTGCATATTTAGGCGTCCCCACGTTTTTTGTGTACTGTCTGTTTTCAGACATTGAGGTTTCAGTCTCGTTTTTCATCGTGCTGAGACCAAAATCTGTGAGTTTTGTGAGTATTGATTCCTCAGGACTATAGTCTATGAGTACATTTTGGGTTTTCACATCGCGATGGGCAATATGTTTTGCATGCAGGTATTGAAGACCAGCGCTTGTCTGCATAATTATTTCCATCTTTTCGTTCTCAGTAAATTCAATGTCAGTTTTAATATGAAGAGCCTCGAATAGACTCATCTGCATGTACTCCATAACGATGCAAAGATCATTCGGAACTACACAGGCACCAAGAAACTTTACTACATTCGGATGATCCAAATCACAGAAAAGCATTACCTCGTCAGTGAATTCTTGTAGTCTGCGAGCAGATACTTGCTGGACACGAAGTTTCTTTACCGCAACGACGGATCCCTTCCATTTAGCAAAGTAAACATCACCGAAACCCCCATTACCGATTTGTTTTCCCAGACAAATTTCTTTAAAATCAATTTTGGTTCCTTTGAAATTTTTCAACACTTCCTCGGAGGTGTATGGTTGGCACTAGTGTGAAGCTAGCCGGCGTTAATGTTCATGAGGCTAGCCGTCAATAATATTCATGAGATGAGACCGCGTTCGATGAAGTGGTGTGGATAATTAATAGATTATTACAATAATATAATTTTATGCTGTAATTATCCAATGTGGTTATGTTGTTTATAGCAATATCAAATCTTAAATCAATAGGTGTCTTCTGCAAGGTCCGCGTCATTTGAAATGAAAGTAAATAAAACCAAGAAACAATTCATTGAAATCTTGCAATTAGTGAAATAATGTAAACTGAAACTACAATTATAAATAAAAGTATGATTAAATAAAATATAGAAATTGTGCGATTCCTGTAAATAAAGAGATTGAACAAAAGCGATGACATATGCATCTTCAAACTGGGACATATACTCAAACAATCCATATAAATACGGTTCGTATAAATAGTTATCATCTTTGACTTTAAAGTTTGACATTAGTAAATTAACAAATATAATTTACACGTACACTGAAAGAAAGGAATTAAAGGAATTAATTGTCATATGGGCTTTCCATAATCTGTTCGTTGTCTACAAATATAGTCCCACCTCAAAAGCAAAACATACCAAACATACGATCGTATATCTTCCATTGTATCAGATCAGAAAGACAAGAATATTAATTTTGTATTTAATTGATAAAAAGAACAGAACAAACAAAACTATCAGTTACAACTTAAACAACATATATTTTTTTTCAAAATTACGGAGATCAATCAGAGTCATTAATCTCGACATTATCAGACCATTCCATTCAGAGGTAGGCATTATAGCCTATATATATTACTAATGCCCTAGACCCGTACGGGTAGTTATTGCCTTCAAAATGGCCTATGGCACTTATGCCCTAGACCCGTACGAGTTAGTCAGCAAAGGGTAAAGGGGGTACCCTGGTATATCACGAAGTCGAAATAAACTATTGCCGGCTGGCCAAACTAAAGACTTCTCCACGTGGGCCATTATACCAGAGAAAGAGGTAGTTATTGCCTTTAAAATGGCCTATAGCACTTATGCCCTAGACCCGTACGAGTTTGTCAGCAGAGGGTTAAAAGGGGGAGGTGGTACGCCTGTTTACAACGAAGTCGAAATAAACTATTGCCGGCTGGCCAAACTAAAGACTTCTCCACGTGGGCCATTATACCAGAGGAAGAGGTAGTTATTGCCTTCAAAATGGCCTATGGCACTTATGCCCTAGACCCGTACGAGTTAGTCAGCAAAGGGTAAAGGGGGTACCCTGGTATATCACGAAGTCGAAATAAACTATTGCCGGCTGGCCAAACTAAAGACTTCTCCACGTGGGCCATTATACCAGAGAAAGAGGTAGTTATTGCCTTTAAAATGGCTTATAGGTCTTTTGCCCTAGACCCGTACGAGTTTGTCAGCAAAGAGTTAAAAGGGGAATTGAGTACATTTGAGACAAAGGTCTTGATTCAACAGTAGTGTTGACTATCATTATTTATTACAAATAAAAGATCTACTAGCATTCGTCTGATCCTTTACTTTTCGATTTTTTAAGGGATATGCTTCCTCTTCCTCCTTATAACAAAAACGTTTTATACTAAGATCATATCTAATCTTTCCAACTTATCAATCTCCTTGAGTGACACTGAAAATTCAGTGTCGACAAACTTGAATTAATCGGACCACTTTGGATATTGATCCTCTTTATTAGTATGATTTTGATCTGCCTCCTTATTATGTAGCGCGGATTGAAAATACTTTTGATCCTTATGATGAACATTAATACAATAGTTTTCTTTTTGTGCTAATTTTTTGTGGAAGTTGTATATAAGAATTCCCTACTAGCGGGTTAGTTTTGATTTAGTTATTTTTATAATAATTAAACAACCCCTTTTATATCGTTTTAAATTGATTTTTGTTAAAAGCATCTTCTATGGGAAATTTTCGTTTGCTTTTTGTTTCAATTAGTTTGACTGAATCATTTTTCAAGTCTGCTGTACCTCACTAACCCAGCCTCCTTGGCAATTTGATGCTGCTTTTTACCCTTTTAGCTACTTTATTTTCAATATCCATAGGAGTAAGGTCTTTATCCTTTCGCAAGATAATGGGTTTGTTTGTTTGCCTCCAACATAATCCAATTGGACCTGGTTTTCTTTAACAAAACCTGTTTTTTACGTCTTAGCGGCGCTTTAAACATTGTTATTAGTATCCTCTCAAATCTAACCTTCTTTTAGCAGCACATGTTGTACATATTTCTACACCTTGGTTTTTTGTTTTGCACATGCTCAGATTTAACTTCAGACTCTAATTCAGATTTCAATTCTGAATTAAAATCATCTAAAAATTTGCGTAGTTTTCTATTTTACTTCTTGTCCAACTTTTTTAATGGTAGCCATTCCACTTTTTTCTTTGCACTGATTTATTTCATTACAAACACTATTTTTATAAACGGTGTTTGTTATTTTAAATATTGATTTCATGTTTTATTTACTCGTAGCACTTAAAAAACTATTTTAATTTAAAATAAAAATATTTTTGCGGATTCAGTCACTTCAAATATTGCTTCTATTTATTATGTTCCGTTAATTTTGATCCAATTGTTTGGATCAAACATTTTCTTCTTTCCAAACCTAGATCCTTGGTTTCTAACCAGTGTATAAGATAAATATCCCTGCTTTGATTTTTAGCCAGTTGTAAACCGTCACTTCTCATGTATGCCCCTTTCAAGTTTGTTTCCTTGTTACACAATGCTTACCCAGTATACACAATATTTGCAATGTTCTCCAATTTGGTCTTTAACTGTCAGAATCTTGCTCATCCCAAACTTAACCTTCACTTCTTCAACATTCAAAATTTTGTTCTTTGTTCTTCTCCTCCAACATGTATTCCCTCGAAAATTCATCATCCTCCTCCTTAAACATAGTTATGTTTTTTTATCTTGCCATGATTTAATTATGTAATTAAATTATTTTTTTCAAATATAATCGACACTTGCCTACTACGTACTCTGGTATCAATCTTCATGTGGAGAGTCTCTTATTATGGCCAGCCGGCAAGAGTGCAAGACTTTGGGGATTACCACGATTTCTATCTAAAATCTGACGTGCTATTTTGAACAGATATTAAGGAAATGGAATATTTGAGGGATATTTGTATAAGAAATTATAAGATATATCTCATGTGGTATTACAAACCACAATGATAAGCTTATGATGATGCAGGTCTTAAGATTACTAAGTTAAATTGGAATTGCTTTCGGAAGTAGATATGGTGCTTATGTTTGAAACATCAACCAGAGCAGGAGTTGCCATGATGACATGGTAAAGCTTATAATTCATATATGGTTGATGATGACAAAACACAAATAATTAAATACTCATCTTATTTAGATGCTAATAACAATTTTTGTGGGCGGGCTATGGCACAACCTTTACCTAAAGGGGATTTTGATTGGGTAGATTCAAATGTTAAATGTCCAAAGATAATAATTATAAATACATGGTTAAATATATAATAAAAACTTCATGATGCACATAATGACTGTTCACTAGCACCAGAAAATGTTAAGATTAATAAGGTTGGAAAACTATTACTAACATAAAATAACTTTACAAAGTATGTGCTTCATTATAGAAATGTTAAACAAGTCTTAGATCTAAAGTCATGTCAGACTTTTGTATTTTGAAAAACTATGGAACATGTTTGCAAGAGAGTCGATGTGTAATTGGTCATCCGTAAAAAACAAGCACTTGAATTCATGGGTAAACCAAGTTTAGAGTTATTTTTACAGAACAGTTGATAGCCGTTCATAAGAAAAAGACTCCGCTTAAATTTGGTAAATCATTTTGATTTGGGAGTTGTATTTGAGATCTTTTAAAATACTAGTGTATGACTGTCATTACAATTTTATACGCAAGTTAAATGACAAGTTTAAGAATGTGTTTATAGATACAGATAGTTTAGCCCCGATATTCAAACGGATGAGTTTTACAAGGATATATCCCTCAATGTTCAAGACAAATTTGATACTTCTAATTATCCAAATAACCATTTATCAGGAAGTGCAACTGGTGTTAACAAAATAGTAATTGGCATTTTCAAAGATGAGTTTGCTGTTAAAATACTGACCGAGCTTGTTGGTTGAAGGGCCATAATGTACGCCTACATAGTAGATGGTGAAATTACGAAGAAAGCAAAAGATTTATGAAAATGTGATTAAAGAATAAAAACCATACTGGAATCACAACTGGAAATATACAAATCCATGAATATTAGTAGGAGTCCTCTTTCACTTTACTCAGGACATTCAAAAGGTTGGTTTGTCGGCTAAAGATTACAAGAGATACATCTTGACCGATAGATTTCACACATTAGCTAATGAACATTACAAAGTTTAAAAAAAAGTATTAAAGAAGCACAACTTATAAATTATGAATCATGATAATGAAAATAAAAGAATTGGTTTCAGAAATTAGATCAGACGTCCAATAGGATGAATTTGGTAATCCAAAGTTTGAGCGTCTAAATTCTTTAAAGGTTAACGGTTTGTAGAGAAAGAGTATTCTGAATATCCCGAAAAAGCTGATAAATTGATTTGTAATTTGACTGCAGAACCACAGATAAATACAACTACTAGATACGTTAAGTCTTCCAAACATAACATGTTATGTGGTTGGAATATATATTCAGATATAATGACAATGAGTTTTTAATGTATATGATTGCAGAGCTTTTTACTACAAATGATAGGAATGACTCGTATGAAGAGAAGTTTAAAAAAAAAAGAATGAAAAAAAAACATTGAAAAAAATACGATCGACACATTAAGGAACGTACAAAAACGATAGAGAGCAAAGTGGACAATTCTGACTTCATTATGCAACAAAAAACCGATGCACTAATGAGATGTTGGCGGTGGAAGAGAAAAACCAGGGGAAACCTGGGCAGTTTAAAGTTATTTGTTTAATGAAGTTAAATGTCAAGACAAAAACAAATTTAAATCTTTACAATATCCGCGGGGTAATATACCAATTTGTCATAGACTTCTTTTACTCAATTCAGGAGTCACCTTCGCAATATTTATTCGATGTGGTATATATCTGTATTAGTCTCGTAAAAGGATCCTTGGATTTCTTCATCGTTGACATATTTGAGATAGTAAATAGGTGACTGAGAAATTATCACTCAGGAAATAGTAAACTCTTCTTCGGTTCAACTTGCTATGTTTTGTATCCCTTTTCAAACATTTCTTTCTGGTGATTTATACTATGTCTCACACACTAAATTTGAATGTTGCATAGAGGTTCCAATAAGATGTTTAACAATACCCCTATCTATTTTTTGCTCTAGCTGTAGGATTGGTAATACGATTGAGTTCACTTGACATTTTTTGTAATTTCGAATGAATGTATCATTATGTTTATAATAACAGAGATCATGTCGATAGACCGCAGAGGATTTATTATTTGGATATCAGGAAGCAGCAAAGAAACTGCTGAAATCTACTCATTCGATCCGATTGGATGGACTTGGGTTTGTATGTATTTGAAAAAATCGCTACAACAACCGATCAACCAACTCTTGAGAACTGGTTTGGATGAAGGATTTTCTAAAGAAGACAATTATAATCTCATCTTTATCAAAACAAGTGTTCCTATTTGCTATCTTATTTGATGAACAGTATACATTTATCACCTCCGAGACAGCCGAAAAGCATTGATTCCAAATTCTTTTAACAAGACAGAGATGTATCTGATCAACGCGAACTTGATAGGTGGCGGAAAATTGATTGTATTTGATGATTTATTGTTGGGAAAACAAAACAACAAAACAAGTGTGAAGGTTTCTATGTTTGTGGACGGCACAACCATGTCGACTAGGTATATCTCTCACAAAATTATCTCAAACTACCCCGACAGACCATTCGAAAATACACCAACTTTATTTGTCTCTTCCAACAAAACACCCAGAATCTAGATCATATTTATCGAGATCACTGTAGTGCAATCACCCGAGGAGAGTTTGGTCAGCTTTTGCAATCGGTATTGGTCCGAGTCACATGGGTTTGTCACCATTGATCTCACCAGCCCAAAATCAAATGGAAAGAAAAGATGAAATTAGATGACTTCTACAGAGTATAAATTAGATGGAGAAGTAAAGAAAGATTTTTGATGATTTTAATACTAATTCAATTTCAGACTCTGCATCTAAGTTATACAGAAACTACATAGACATTCCACCGTATGAGATAGGTGTGATAAAGTGATCCAAGGAATATCACTTCAGATGGATAAAAAAGGGGGAAGAAAAGTGTTATTGTAAGAATAAGATAAAAGACCGGAGAGAGGTGGTTTGCTATCGATGTCGTACAGGTAAGTGGGCACAGCGAATCCAAACAGGAGGATGGATATGAATTTGTGTGTTTGTGTTTGTGTGTGTGTACGTGTGTGTGTATGTATGTATGTGTGTGTGTGTATGTAACCCAGGGAAATAATTGCACTTAACTATGTAGACCAAATCAATACAAATGTCTCAGACTCTTAAAGATGGCTATGCAACCGACAAATAGCATCATGAAATGGCTCCGTGACTTGAAAGAATATTCTTGAGATATATATTCAAATTCAAAGGCTAGACACCGTTCAACACCGTTACACACTGATCAACCCTGTTCAACAGCATTTAAAACTGTTTAACACTGTACAACATCGTTAAACACTATACATAATTGACTCCTATTAAGATTTCTTATCATAAACAGCGTGATGCACTTGCATAGGAAATGCATGAGGCCAAACTAAATATTCGAGCAAGCAACTATCAACCCCGAATAGACGATATTGGATTACCTCGAAACCTTACCAAAGAGTCTAAACCCGTGGTTGATGCGCAAAAGGAAGCTGCTTTTCAAATAACCAGAAAATTGGTGACCTTCCAACAATTCAGCCAGCTCTACTACAACATTCAGAGTTTTCCAGTCCACTACATATTGTAGAGTATATCGAGAGTTTGCACATTCACTTCTATTTGACAAAACCACAGATGCATTCCTAAAACATCTTACTCAACACCATCTTCACTAAAAGACCAGAGGGTCAGTCAAACTCACAGATCGAAAACAAACTGACAACGCCACGGCCAAAACTAAAAGACAAACAGACAAACAACAGTACAGATGACACAACATAGAAAACTAAAGACTAAGCAACACGAACCCAACCAAAAACTGGGGTAATCTCAGGTGCTCCGGAAGGGTAAGCAGATCCTGTTCCACATGTGGCACCCGTCGTGTTGCTTATGTTATTACAAATCCGGTAAATAGTCTAATTCGGTAGGTCACATTCGTGAAAAGGGAAGGATATTGTTGTTACGACATATCCGATATCATCTGTGAAACGGTTATTCAATAACGGTCAACCAACTCGTGATGGCGTCCGTAAAATTTACAAAGGATGATTTCAACTTCACCATTTGGAACTCTTTGTTTAATAGCTTCCTTGTGAGCAGCAATCGTCTATCAAGGAAATCATGATAGGAAATACAAGCCCGGAATATCGTATCAATTGGGAGATATATACTCCGTATGCAGGCGCTGCTGGAATGTTGCTACATAGAAATGGAAAGTTCACAATTGGGAAGCTGAAATCATCTCTTTTGTCGTAAAGTTTTGTTTTCAGCCGACCCTCATTGTCAATTTCTAGATTTAAGTCAAGATATGAGGCAGACTTAACTGTATCTGTAGTATCCTGTATCTCTACTAAGTGTGATAGATCAAACTTAACACACATTTGAATTGCAATCTGATAATCGTGGTATTCTTATAGGAAACTCCTCTGTAACATTTGTTTGGAATGATATATTGTTGTTGGGTGTGTTATACGACGGAACCCCAGGATGGTTAGAAATTATTGTGAAGAAACGTGCCGATTCGGAGTCGGATGAATTTGCAAATTTATTGCACAACAGAGATGTTGTTAATTATAGAAAAAAATTGAAAGACAGTAGAGCCATGTACTATGGAAACTCTGTTCTCTCTGAAACTCCGAAATCGAGTAAAGGTTTCCAGTGGGGGGAAATCGTTTCCCTCCTTACAGATTTCAAGACAACATGGTAGTGAATTACAAACCGTGTTACTGTCTTCTGATTTCAACAAGTTTTGGATCGATTAGATCTTTGCAAAGCATCGTATAAAGCTGGCAACAACAGGGTAAGAAATTAAATTGTTGCCATGGCTGATGCCATGAAAGGCCAGGGATGGGTTGGTAATCAGGAGTATGTTTTGCTCACCGTCACAATGGTATAAACTTCAAAACGTGGTAATCGGCGATAATATGTTTGTGAAGGCAGGAACATTTTCCTCTTCTACTGCAAACAATTTGGGAAGTAAAGCTGTGAATGCCACCGGCAGTGCTACTTTAAACGATATAGAAAAAGGAGCCAATCATGGAGTTAATAAATTGACTACCTCTTAGAAGCCGAAAGCAATGTCAATATACGACTTTGTACAATGCATCAACCCCACCAAAGCCATTACGCAACAACAATGCGCTAAAATGTGGTTTTCATCAGCAACAGTGTGCACGTGGTTCCACAACCGTTTTCCAAAACATAGTTACCTAGATATTATCTGCTCAAAGTGGTGGATACATTTGATGGATCATTTTAGCCTTCCAAACTGACAAAAATAATGATCAGACTCATAGAGCAGCCGTAATTGATCACTGTAGATCACTATAGATGGAGAAACATCCATGCAGTTCTTAATGCGCATTGCAATCTGTAGATTTCAATGTTGCCTTTACGCAATGTAAGAAATCTACATTATACAAAAAAAGTCTTCGTCCTCCGAAAAAAAGTTTTACAATATAGACCATCTTATTAGTAATAGTAACACAAACCCTTCAGACTTTATCAAACCGTAATCTTTGTTATTGTTCTTAGTACACAGTCTGACAAATTTAAGAAATCCGTCGTTAAAATTGATAACACAACAGACTTCGAGCGCAATATATGATATGTGATATACCAAGGTATCCCTCCCCACCCTACGGTATAAGTGTTATGAGCCATTTTAGAGGCAACTACCTCTACCTCTGGTATAATGGCCCACGTTGAAATCTCTTAGTTTGGCCAGCCGGCAATACTGGTATTGGACTATGTGACATACCGGGTACCACACTACCCTTTACTGACTAACTCGTTCGAGTCTAGGGCATAAGTGCTATAGGCCATTTTAAAGGCAATAACTACCTCTTCCTCTGGTATAATGGCCCACGAGGAGAAGTCTTTAGTTTGGCCAGCCGGCAATAGTTTATTTCGACTTCGTGATATACCAGAGTACCCACTTTACCCTTTGCTGACTAACTCGTACGGGTCTAGAGCATAAGTGCCATAGGCCATTTTGAAGGCAATAACTACTTCTTCCTCTGGTATAATGGCCCACGTGGAGAAGTCTTTAGTTTGGCCAGCCGGCAATAGTTTATTTCGACTTCGTTGTAAACAGGCGTACCACCTCCCCCTTTTAACCCTCTGCTGACAAACTCGTACGGGTCTAGGGCATAAGTGCTATAGGCCATTTTAAAGGCAATAACTACCTCTTCCTCTGGTATAATGGCCCACGTGGAGAAGTCTTTAGTTTGGCCAGCCGGCAATAGTTTATTTCGACTTCGTGATATACCAGGGTACCCCCTTTACCCTTTGCTGACTAACTCGTACGGGTCTAGGGCATAAGTGCCATAAGCCATTTTGAAGGCAATAACTACCTCTTCCTCTGGTATAATGGCCCACGTGGAGAAGTCTTTAGTTTGGCCAGCCGGCAATAGTTTATTTCGACTTCGTTGTAAACAGGCGTACCACCTCCCCCTTTTAACCCTCTGCTGACAAACTCGTACGGGTCTAGGGCATAAGTGCTATAGGCCATTTTAAAGGCAATAACTACCTCTTCCTCTGGTATAATGGCCCACGTGGAGAAGTCTTTAGTTTGGCCAGCCGGCAATAGTTTATTTCGACTTCGTGATATACCAGGGTACCCCTTTACCCTTTGCTGACTAACTCGTACGGGTCTAGGGCATAAGTGCCATAGGCCATTTTGAAGGCAATAACCACCTCTTCCTCTGGTATAATGGCCCACGTGGAGAAGTCTTTAGTTTGGCCAGCCGGCAATAGTTTATTTCGACTTCGTTGTAAACAGGCGTACCACCTCCCCATTTTAACCCTCTGCTGACAAACTCGTACGGGTCTAGGGCATAAGTGCTATAGGCCATTTTAAAGGCAATAACTACCTCTTCCTCTGGTATAATGGCCCACGTGGAGAAGTCTTTAGTTTGGCCAGCCGGCAATAGTTTATTTCGACTTCGTGATATACCAGGGTACCCCCTTTACCCTTTGCTGACTAACTCGTACGGGTCTAGGGCATAAGTGCCATAGGCCATTTTGAAGGCAATAACTACCTCTTCCTCTGGTATAATGGCCCACGTGGAGAAGTCTTTAGTTTGGCCAGCCGGCAATAGTTTATTTCGACTTCGTTGTAAACAGGCGTACCACCTCCCCCTTTTAACCCTCTGCTGACAAACTCGTACGGGTCTAGGGCATAAGTGCTATAGGCCATTTTAAAGGCAATAACTACCCGTACGGGTCTAGGGCATTAGTAATATATATAGGCTATAGTATATATTATGAAAACCGGTTTTTTCAAAAGTTATTATTTTCTAAGGGTTTAATATTTCGCGGTAGTGTTTTGCCATGGCTTTATTTGGACTTGTTTGTTTGCTTTTTGGCCTTGAATGTTTGTCCCTAATATTTTATTAACTATGTATTTACTTTCAGGTATCACAGATCGAATTTATTCGTTCATAGTGTGTTAATTTACGTTTTTGATTGAGTTAAGCCTTCCAATTGATGTTTTATCGTGTGTTTTTCTATGTTGTGATGTTATACTATTGTTTCAGAAAAAGGGAGAAGGTTTGGTACCATTAAAACATTTAATCCCGCTGCAAATGTTTGCACCTGTCCTAAGTCAGGAATCTGATGTACAGTAGTTGTCGTTTGTTTATGTAATTTATACGTGTTTCTCGTTTCTCGTTTTTTATATATACTAGACCGTTTGTTTTACCGTTTGAATGGTTTTACACTAGTACTTTTGGGGCCCTTTATAGCTTGTTGTTCGGTGTGAGCCAAGGCTCCGTGTTGAAGGCCGTACATTGACCTATAATGGTTTACTTTTATAAATTGTTATTTGGATGGAGAGTTGTCTCATTGGCACTCACACCACATCTTCCTATATCTATATAATGCCTACCTCTGAATGGAATGGTCTGATAATGTCGAGATTAATGACTCTGATTGATCTCCGTAATTTTGAAGAAAAAAAAATATATGTTGTTTAAGTTGTAACTGATAGTTTTTGTTTGTTCTGTTCTTTTTATCAATTAAATACAAAATTAATATTCTTGTCTTTCTGATCTGATACAATGGAAGATATACGATCGTATGTTTGGTATGTTTTGCTTTTGAGGTGGGACTATATTTGTAGACAACGAACAGATTATGGAAAGCCCATATGACAATTAATTCCCTTTAATTCCTTTCTTTCAGTGTACGTGTAAATTATATTTGTTAATTTACTAATGTCAAACTTTAAAGTCAAAGATGATAACTATTTATAAGAACCGTATTTATATGGATTGTTTGAGTATATGTCCCAGTTTGAAGATGCATATGTCATCGCTTTTGTTCTTCATTGATAGGAATCGTTAAATTTCTATATTTTTATTTGTTATTGTTTCAGTTTACATTATTTCACTAATCACAGAAATTTGAATACACCAGTTCCTGGTTTTATATTTATGGAAGCATTAACATTTTTTAAATTACATTTAAAATGTTGTTTAAAGACGCAGACCTTGCAGAAGACCCAAAGTTCCTTTTTTCATTTGATTAAGTAAACGCGGACCTCGAAGAAGACACCCACGTACTTGCCTGTTAGAAACAATATCAAATATAAACAGAAACGTTATTTAATCATAATGATCGATCATAGTTTCTTACAACACTTCTTCGAACGCAAGTCATCTCATGAATATTATTGACGGCTCGTGAATATTATTGAAGGCTGGCCTCATGAATATTAACGCCGGCTGTTATCGACGGCTAGAATCACACTAGTAATGGTTGGCTACTGGTTTTCATTTCTTCTTGCCATTCGGAGACTTCCTTTTCCCTTTGTAGTATACTGTTGACAGTATCGGAAACATAGTATTCATCTTCCTCATCTAAGTCATCAATGAAATCACATTCGTCATCCTTAAAAACATGCATGACTGTTACAAGTCATTGGTGTGCAATTTTAAGAAGAGAAAAAAAAAACTTCTGAGAAACATTTAGGGCCATATTTACAAATCCGTTTATATCTTTCAACCCCTGTATAGCTCAGAGGTGGATTTAGGGGGGGGGGCAGGCAGAGTGCCTGCCCCCCCTGTGGGAAAAATTTGGTTGATTATTTAGGGAATCACTGAAGCATGACTAAGCGGGCCCCCTCTTATGGCAGTCAGTGGGCCCCCCTTATGAGAATTTCTGGATCCGCCACTGTAGCTTACATGCATGGCTTTGATATATAAAATATGAAATATTGAGCCACTCGTCGTCTGACTTGTATATAAATTGAAAACAAGTACACCTCATTTTTACCTTTCGAAAACTTCAAAATATGATTATTTTCTTAAATTTCAACTTATTAATTTCCAACCATACTAACTAAAGTATGAATATTTACCGACCTTTTCAAATTGCATACCTTTCTGAAATGGAATCCTCATTGTCAGAAGACAATTAAATGTATGCATATACGGCCAAATCGTGACCAGAAATATGCTAGAATACAGATGAATGTGTGATTTTACCAGACTAATTTAGTTATTGATAAAGTAATAAATTCCAGTTGCGGATTCAAAATTTTGAAAAAGTGGGACTTTCAAACAGTCTATGCATTAACCAACTATATTTGTAGCTCTATGAAAGAGGCGGATGCCCGCACCCCGCTCCCAAATTCGCCTCCGAGTCTCAATCAGCAAATACTATAAATAGAGGTATATACAAAAGTAGTGTACACAGATAGTTAAAAGTGTATTTATATTCTACAAATTCATACAAATAACAAAAACGTCAACAGAAAATCTTACCATTTATCTGTCTATTGATTATTGAGGTACATGCAATTTATATATATATAAGGGCCTTGGTGGCCGAGTGGTCTAAGTAGTTGAACTACTGTATCACTAGCCTGTCAACACTAAGGTTTTGAGTTTGAATCCCAAACGTGGCAGGTGCACTCGACTCCAATCTTAATTGACTGATCGCCATGAATAGCACAATATTGCTGAAAGTGGAATAAAACACCAATCAATCAATCAATGTATTATATATATATATATTATATATTTAGTGCACAGACACTTGGGGGCATGGATGAACCCCCTCCCCCACCAAATAAGAATAGAGAGAAGCATACATAAATTATTGTTACAAACTATAATATCGTATTGATAAGAGCAAGAATACATTAAGTAAGTTAAATAAGGTGAAATTTTAAATAATATTTACCCCCAAAAAATGTAAAAAAAAGGATTCATGCCGCAAGTGACAGTGGTATACACGTAGCGTACCGAGATCGATGTTCCTTAATTGAATAACTCCAGGTTTAAAACCGACCGAACAGATAGGGGAAACACTCAAATTGCCTGAAGTCAAAAAGAAAATATCAAATCTGCGTGAGATAAGCATATCCTGCTTTCAATGCATCACCCATCACACGAAATTGGCAAAACCGGAAATACATAAGACGGACATAGAATGACACGTGGGATCTACGATACAATGTACGTAGTTTGGTCCTCTTTGTTTGCATCAGAGGAGTTTAATTTAAAAAGACATTATAATGTGATACCGATTTATATCATTTTGTATAATAAAAAAATCACTTACTGGGTTTGTTCTAAGCTTTTCATTTATAATTGCAATGGCGGTAGTCTTTTTACTTTTCCTGGAAATTGGCATTGATCCTAGCGGCTTTCCTACTCGACCTTGTTTTCTGTTGAACGCATTATCAGCATACTTTTTCGTTGTAACAGAGC
This sequence comes from Mytilus coruscus, assembly GCA_017311375.1. NCBI lineage: Eukaryota > Metazoa > Mollusca > Bivalvia > Mytilida > Mytilidae > Mytilus > Mytilus coruscus. The sequence continues at coordinate 11,945 of JAASAO010001499.1, read as the reverse complement.
CGGGTACTTTTTGCGTATGAACTGCAGTACCAACAGTTTTACCAACTCTATCAAGCGTACGATTTAAAGAATTGTCTTTATAAACTTTCACTTTAGCATCTAATTCACATGACACACTGGAGTCATTTTGGAAACGACAGCGGTGCCATGTTCCTTCCCACACGATCATGACGTCTGTTGTAATCATTATCTATGTAAGTTTTCACCGCGGTGTCCGATACACTGCTGCTTGCTCCTTTTGTTACAACAGCAGTACCATGTTCCATGCCAACCCGTCCAAGACTCCTATTGGATGCGTTGTCAACATATGTCCTCGAACTGCTACTAGCACTACTACTTGTACCACTTGACATCACTGCAGTGCCATATGCCATCCCAACTCTTCCAGCACTTCTGTTTGAAGCATTGTTTACATACGTTCTTGTTCCTCCGCTACTACTAGGTGCACCTCCTCCTGAGCGCCCACCACCTCCACCTGAACGACCACCACTCCCTCCGCTTGAGCGACCACTGCCACCACTACTCCCACCACGAGGCATGATGGGTTTGTTTTATCTGATTAAATCAAAAGGAAAAAAAGACATAAATTGACGCTTTGGTTGAAATGTAAAGAAAACATTGTCGTTGTGTAGTAATTGTTAACTGTAAATATTACCTGTGATCCTAAAAAAGTCAGTGTGAGTATTGAATGTCATAAAGTCAGTGTTAGATACTAAATGTCAAAAAGTCAGTGTTAGTACTGAATGTTATACAGTCAGTGTTAGTACATGCACAGCAAAATAAAAAACAATAAGCAAAGGAAATGCGCTTTTATTGCTGTTCTTCATCTCAAAGTCACAGTGAGGCCTTCAAGACGGAGCAAAAAAACAAAAAACAAAACTTATATACATGTAATTACATTATCAATTGCTGAGGTCCGTATATTGAAATCAATGTGTCTTTTGGTTTTTAGTGTTGTTGTGTCATGTCTCATTCGATTGCCTTACACCCCGTTACCTTAAATACCCAAAAATTTGCTCTGTGAAATAATTACATAATTGTATTGGGCTCATATTTTAAGAACTCTACGTATGACAGGAGACTTGAAATTAGTTAACCTCATGAGATTAGATGCGAATCATATGTTTTTTTAAAATAAGTTTATTGATGTGAAGTTCGGTATTTCATTCACAAACTTTTAACACATAAATGAACTCCGTAAGATAACCTTTGCAACTTCTGATGAACACTTGCATGATTATTTCGCCCGTGTGAAAACTAGTGCTGTTAATACTCATAAAAGTCAAAGAAAATGATATAAATGATTTCTCAAATATAGAATTATCTTTAATGAAAACTTAGTAGAAAAATATTTGATATACGAGGGTCTGGATATATATTTTTTGCCCCTATTCTCTATTCTTCATATTTTATCACCCCATTATTCTCTATTCTTAATTTGTTTGCCGAATTTTATCTATTCCTTGTTTTCCATTTTTCTGTAGATTTGGCCCATTATTTTCTATTTTGTAAACCCCATCCAGACCCTCATATAAAGTATTCTTAATAAAGATAGTATTATCACATGCCTTTCCGTTCTAGACCAAGCGCTGTTAGGTCCAAGGACACAGTTATCGTCCTTTGATTTTCGTTGTCTCTAGTACTTAGTGTGGACAGTGCATAACTTGCAATTTTTTGTCATACACTTTCCAAATTTATTTCTTTATATTTTATGCATGATATATTAAGTAGCTATAGGGGTATGAAATTATATGTTAAAAAAAATGGTTGATGAATTTTTATGTAAAGTAGTAGTAAGGTCTATCTAAAAAAAAAGGTCGAATATTAGTATGTCTAAAAATCTGTTTGAGTAAGAGCAGGTGCAATTTTTTTAATTTGAATTTATTGTTTAAAAGAAATGCACTACGAAATAACTGTGTTCTCGGGCCAGTTTTGTTTACATAAAAACGTATCATTCGCACTTTTTATTTTTGGAGGCAATTAACAATAAAATTATGATACTATAATATATTCCTTTTAAATGTAAATACATTCACTACATTTTCCCTCTTTAATACCGGTCACCGATGTGACCTTAGATAGATTGATTATAATCACGTTCATATTGTTTGACATTGGTATCAAACTGCACAGATAACTGATTAACAATGCCATATGAAACGAAAGTGAAATGACAAATTGCAGAGATAACCTAAAAAATATACAGAGATGATATACCACTATACATATATTTCACGAAGCTATCGTGATCTCAAATTTAAAAAAAAAACAAGAAAAAACAACATTAATTTTGTAATAAGTTGAATAAAAAGGAGGTGAAATGTATACGCCAATGAGACAGCAACTCATAGATACACAGCATAATAAACAAGAACCATGATCAACATATGTTCTTCAGTACATTTGTAATATACAATATGCTAAGTAGCAACGAGATCAGCCAAGTGGTATGTCAAGGAGAGGAAATGAGCAGGCAATTTTTTGGCTCCTTGAATTTGACAATAATGTACTTTTCTTTATAGAAATTAATTCAATTTCAATATCATTTTTCAATTAACCAAAAAAGACATTTGTTAGTTATAAATCAGCAGAACACGCAGGATTTGTATGTATGCAATATATTGTCTAGGCTTTAAACTTCAACCCTTGAATTTAATTCAAACGGCAAAATTGCCAACAACGTCATTTTGATATCCTGTCATTAACATTGGAGCCATGGCCTTATTCCAAAAAAATATTTTCCTACAATATGTCTTTAGACTTGAAGACGTATTAAATGTTTGTAAAATATTTTGGGGTTTACTTAACATGTGGCTCAAAATCAAATTTGGTAATAACAAATTGGGGAAATGACCTTTGCAAGTAAAATTTCTGCCCCAATCTGAAATATTCTCCCTTCTAGTGGAAATTCAACTTTTCCAGCGCTTCATGCCGGTCGACCAAACTTGCTGAACCTACATATTATATTAATTGTATTTTTGTTCTCGCCCTGAAAACATCCATGCATGAGTATTCACGGGAGATTAAGCAAGCAACAAACAATCATTTAATCAATCCGCCGACCCCTGAAATAAACAACAAAAAAAAAAAAAAAAAAGATCGACGAGGATTTGGATATCTGTACCTATAATTATGCTTTCAGCAAACAAGGGATAATTTAATTCCTTCACCAATTTATACTTTGCTTTAGTAGGATGTATTAAAACCGAACCAGTAGGCTTATAAATAGTAATGGTCATATAGCTTTCAACGTTTCTGCGTATTTAAATAAATCTTGGCTTTCAAATGTTTATACTTGAAGGTTCCTGATAAAGGCAAATCTAAGAATTCAAAATTTGGACGAACGAAATTTATCAAGTATGTTTTCAATTATGAAACGAAATAAAAAACGGTCTTTTCTCCTTAAAATATCACGCTAACACAAACAGAAAGCTGACGTAAATTTATGATACTGCAGAGCACTCATACTTTTTAAAAAAGCTTAAAATTGCATCTTAAACATTCATCATTTTAACCGGTGAAAATGCAAATTGGATGCATCTAAAAATCAAAAGTAAGAGATAATGAATATGTTAATTTGAGAAAAAAACAGAATTTTCTTTTCAAACGTTAATTCTTGTTTCGTTTTGCTTTTACTTTATAAAATTAAAAAAAAAAAATGTTCTACTAAAGACTTACTGAGTTTGGAAGTCAATTTGCGTAATAAAAATTTAAAAGGGGAAATCGCAATAAATATAATGATTCAAACAGAAGTTGAGGGACATTAAGGGTTTGTTTACATATTTTTTTCAAGGTTTTCCGAAATTGCAAGTGAAGGGTTTATTAAATATATGTATATTTTTTATATTTGAGATTATGAGATTAGGAGTTAAGAAAAATCAGAATACATTATAATAAATTATATAGAAATTTATGTATAATTGTAGTTTTTTTTCCCTATAGAAGGTACTTACTAGCCATGTGACCGACACACTACATAAGATTCTATATTGGTTCAAAATTGGTTATCTGCTAATATTAATCAGCAAAACAATGTGAAAATAAAAGTGAAAAGATGATTTGAAGATAAAAATGTAACCAAATACACAAAAAAATCGTTATCTCATAATAATGATAATACGGGCATATAGCATTCACCTTGTCCTTTATCTGTAATACTCCATGAAGAATTAATAGTCATACTTCAGACAAAAAGAATGAAAACATATCAATAATACGTTAGAATCTAATATATGAAAAAAGACAATATAAAGGGAAAATCTCTAGTCCATTAACGATGGAACACTGTCATTTCTAACCGAAAAAAAGACGAAATTTACACGTAAGAATCCGTCAATCACATGTAAGCATCCGTCAAAATGTCTCATTCTGCCAAGTAATTTACTTTAGTTACAAGAAATGAGAACGGGATTATGCAATCAACATACTGGAAATATCACTGTTTATCTGGGAAACAAATATTCCGTAACACACAAGAAATTGCGATTGATTGATTGTTGGTTGCTTAACATCCAGTGGCAAATATTTCATGCATGTTCAAGACGAGAACAGATTAACAATAAATACAATAGGTACATTGTAGGTCCTGTTATTAAGACCGTCGGGGATAAAGGTCGGGGAAATTTGGACTGCCACTGAAAAATGACGGGAAATTGGATAGGGACAGATATTTTTGCTTTGCAACTGGCCTACCCGACCCCTCAAAGATTTGTTGCAAGGGTTCTTAACGTGTAGAGAGTGTGGCACTACCACTTCACGAGGCATCGGAATTAACGTCTCCATTTTGACCGGACGTGATTGCGTACTTGTACATCCCGCACAGCCAAACGGACATCACACTTTGGCAAGGGTTTTACTGATGGTTGGAAGAAGACCAAGAGCTATCATATTTCTATTCAAATGTCACCCTTGGGGGAAGAAAGCTGTGACATATGATCTTTGTTCAGTAGTTATAACAACGTTGGTGACGATCAAAATCAAATTTAATGATTTGAAGAAACGAAAATATTCATGCAGTAGGCATCTGGAACTTGTACTCTCGAGGATACATGATGGGGTAAATGGTAAAATGACAAAAAAAAAAAAAAAAAACAACCGGGAAATTAGACACAATAATCCGTAACCCGAGGAAAGACAGACACACCTATATTAAACTTTATAACTAAACAAAATGCCATTAAACATTATATATATATATATATATATATATATATATATATATTTTCGAGCCTAGGTAGTCGAGTGGTCTAGCGCGCCTGGCACAGTGCAAGGCGATTTGGTGCCACGATATCTCAGTAGCATGAGTTCGAATCCCGACCAGGGAAGAACAAAAATCTACTTACGCAAATTTACAGATCTTACATTGTTGGGCTGTTATTTAGACGAATTATATATACAGAATGTGTTTTCAGCCTTGTATCACCATCACTGGTGATCCGATGGATAAAATCTGTCGTAGAGTTGTCACTTGTTCAGACGTACTTATAATATAATTATTTCTGTGACTGCATCCTACATTATTTGTAAGATCCTCTACGATAGATAATTCAGCTGATCTGTAATATTCCATCTTCATGCCTTATATATCATGTACTGTTGTTTAGACGAATTATATATACAGAATGTATTTTTAGCCTTGTATCACCATCACTGCTGGTGATCCGATGGATAAAATCTGTTGTAGAGTCGTCACTTGTTCAGACGTACTTATAATATAATTATTTCTGTGACTGCATCTTACATTAATTTGTAGGATCCTTTACAATAGATAATTCAGCTGATCTGTAACAATTCCATCTTCATGCCTTATTACTGTGTTACGCCGCTAGATAAAACTGACGAGGAAAGGTAACACCCGGCCACCAAAGCTTTATTTTATAGAGCCTAGGTGGTCGAGTGGTCTACGCGTCGGGCATAGTGCAAGGCGATTTGGTGCCACGATATCTCAGTAGCATGAGTTCGAATCCCGGCAACGGAAGAACAAAATATTTGCTTCCTCAAATTTACAGATCTAACATTGTTGGGGTGTTGTTTAGACGAATTATATAATATATATATGTCTGAAAATTAAACCCAACAGTGTTAGAATTAGATTTTTATGCTGACAAATTTTTGTCTCTGGGATTTGAACTGACACCTTTGATACACTACAGCACCAATCGCTTAGCCTCATGTCTAGCGCTTTAGACCACTCGATCGCATCCGCTATATAAAATATAACTTCAATAGTCGTAGTGTTACCTTGTCACGTAAGGCGAATCTAGAGATAGACATAAGACATGTGTTTTAAGCGTGTGTAGATGTTATATTATATTTTTTATACACAATGTATTTTATTTGTCAGTAATCTAACTCAATATATATATATATAAAACGTCTGAATAATAGTCAACGATCTTTCCCACGAGGGCGCTGGATCGTTACGAGTAACGATACATGTACACAATAAATAAATTATATAAACACCTAAAAAGTGTACAAAACAAGACCGATAACAAAAAAAGGAAACTATAAATGTAATTATTTATAAATATTTCGGATAACAGATATCCTTCATCAGTATGATTATGATGTTAAATGAATCCTATCAATCTACTTTGATTAAACTATTATAACAATCTTGAAATTTATACAATAAAACAGTTAAACCGAACATCATAGTTTAGACGCTTGAACAATTCTAAAATTGTTAAACATGACATAGGTTATATAGCTATTTTCAACAGAGACTGCAAAGATATGCTTCAAATAAAAATAGTAATGTGCGATATGAACTGGCACAATTCTAAAATTTAAAAGGTGACGACAGTTACGATGTTATAAGAACGATTGCGTCAATAAACATTCCAAATAAACAGCACTGACCGATCTAAGTTTGTAAATATTTCAAATTTGACAACGGTAGAGTAATTACAACAGAGGCTGCGTATTTAAACATCCCAAATAAATGGCAGTTTAAAAAATATAATAATAAATTTCGACTAAGGTTAAATAGTTGAACATGACTGGGTACTTTTACATCCCTCCAAAATGAATAGAACCAAGCAATTTAAACTGATATAATTACAAAATTTTTTTTAGAGTTGAACAAGGTAAAGAAATAGAAGCAGAGACTGTAGTAATAAGTAATATATCCCAAATGTAAAGCACTGCGCGAATTCGAACTACATCTTTCCATTTATCCCATTTGGTGCCAAAGTTTTTAATTTTCTTATCCAAAATCTTTCCCGAGTGAGTCTATCCTCCCTTGACCAAGCAGTGTTGTGGTCAATGATCGTAATGGTCAGTCGATTGAGATCTGCCTTAGTGTGGTCAGGGGATCTCAAATGTGTACTAAGGGGGAGGTCTGGCTTGCATTGGTAGTCGCTACGATGGCCGTTCATTCGTTTGTGAAATGGCTGTTCTGACTCGCCAACATACTGCTTACCACATTTACATTGTAGAAGATACACAGCATTTATTGTCTTGCAATTAACATTGCAAAATATGGTGTATTCTGTAACAGTGGAGATAATAAAAAGTACAGGTTCAAGCCCCACTCGGGTAGGAAGTAAAGAAACAGATCTACTCCAACATCGTTAGGTTGATTTTCTAGGCACTTTATATATAAATTATATGGCCTTCCAAATACCGTTTTGATCCCTAACATCACTGAAGAGACGTTAATTGTCGAAATCCGGATATGGTGTACAAATTTTTGCACCTCATGTTTGTGGTATACCATCTTTTCCGCAAGTTTATTGTTTTCTGTTTGGTATTAAATTAATATTAGATCCATTTAGTTAGATCTGGTGATCAATTTATTTGGCAATCGCCAATGGCAGTCAGCAGAGTTTAAGAACATCAGTTGTTCGACCTGTTAGTAAAATGCGTTTTGTTAAAATAGACTTTTTCACTTTTTTTGGTCTTTTGGAAATTGTTGTTTGTGCTGTATTTAGACCCCTCTACAAAGAAATTTGTTTTACATGCACAGGTATAAAAATTGCGGTTTTTATCCAATGCAATTATAGGTTTGAACGTTGTTTTCAATTTAGACTTATATATATATATATGTGTGTACAAAACCTTTGCACCTTTTGTTTGCGGTATACCATCTTTTCCGCAAGTTTATTGTTTTCTGTTTAGTATTAAATTTATAATTAAGGTCAATTTATTACATCGGTGATCCGTTTATTTGGCAATCGCCAATGGCAGTCAGCAGAGTTTAAGAACATTAATTGTTCGACCTGTTAGTCAAATGCGTTTTGTTGAAATATACTTTTTCACTTTTTTGGTCTTTTGGAAAATGTTGTTTGTGCTGTATTTAGACCCCTCTAACAAGAAAATTATTTTGCATGCACACGTATAAAAATTGCGGTTTTTATGCAACGCAATCATAGGTTTGAACGTTGTTTTCAAATTAGACTTGTTTATATTTTTTCGTTTGGGCTTGTATTAAATTTGCCTTCGGGTTTATATGATCCGTTCATCCTATTTTGACTCCTCAAAATTCAAGAGTCTATCCTAACTTGAGGTAAATTGTATGGCTTTCCAAATACCGTTTCGATTCCTAACATCACTGAAGAGACATTAATTGTCGAAATCCGGATATGGTGTACAAAAACCTTTGCACCTTTTGTTTACGGTATACCATCTTTTCCGGAAGTTTATTGTTTTCTGTTTAGTATTAAATTTATAATTAAGACCAATTTATTACATCGGTGATCCGTTTATTTGGCAATCGCCAATGGCAGTCAGCAGGGTTTAAGAACATTTGTTGTTCGACCTGTTAGTCAAATGCGTTTTGTTGAAATATACTTTTTCACTTTTTTGGTCTTTTGGAAAATGTTGTTTGTGCTGTATTTAGACCCCTCTAACAAGAAAATTGTTTTGCATGCACACGTATAAAAATTGCGGTTTTATCCAACGCAATCATAGGTTTGAACGTTGTTTTCAATTTAGACTTGTTTATATATATTTGTAGCAGTAAGATTTCAGTTCAGTTTAAATTTGATGGCTTCATTAAAAGCATTACAAAAAAAAAAAAAAAAAATTAAAAACCTGTATTATAAAACTTCATTTTACAGTTAAAATGTATATAATGTGTGTCATAACGTAGATAACAATAATTGAAATTAAAGAATTATTAAATTATTCATAATGTATGATCTCAAAGTGTGATAGTCTGAGGCTCAATTAACCACAACATGTATTAGAAATATATTTCATTAGTCTCTACTGTGTCTCGTAGCCTGTTAACACTGAGGTTGTTGAACTCTGCATGTGGTAGTTGCGGTCGACTCCAGTCTTAATTGACTAGGAATGCCAGTCATATATATATATGATATAGCCAAAAGTGCGAAAAGTGGCGTTAAACACAAATAATCAATCGATCATCTACTGCGTCGCTGTACTGTCAAAGAGAGGCGAACGATACCAAAGGAACATTCAAACTCATAAGTCGAAAATAAACTGACCACGCCATGGCTAACAAAGAAATAGACCAACAGACAAACAACAGTACACAAAAAACAACATAGAAAACTAAAGACTGAGCAACAAGAACCCCACAAAAAATCGGGGGTGATCTCAGGTGCTCCGGAAGAGTAAGCATTTCCTACTCCACATGTGGCACCCGTCGTGTTGTAAAGGTTCTGATACACACATGTATAATATATTGAAATTAAAATCAAACTGTCCGGGGGAAAACAATTTTTTTTTTTCAAATGACGAAACTACGATAAACGAACTGCAAATTGTGGTCGTTTGACAAATATTGAAATTGAAATGCCGACTGACCGATTTTACTGGAATGTACGTCGTTCCGGTAAAGTTGGTCACCCGAGCCGTGCAGATTAATAGACATATGCCGATTTGCTTGTTCAATATCTATAACTTAATTGCATATTAGAGCTCACTTGTTTCCGTGAGTTTAGTAGTACAAAAAAACAGGTACGGTGGCCTGTAATTTATTACATCTACTATTCTTGAACTCTTATGCATAGTTGTCTCTTTGGCAATCATACCACATCTCTTTATTTTTATACTTCTGATCTGATCAACAGGGCAACTATGCCCTCATAATTAATTTCAAATATATTATTTTTATTATTCGAAAGAAACTTTCAACAAGGGTTCTACAGTGACCCGAAGCTTTCATTTGTTACTACAATTACCCACTAGTTGACTTTTAGACCGAGTTACAGCTATGCATAGGAACTACTGTAAGATATGTACTACTTTCTTTCTAACCAGGCCACAATTAGTGGTTCTACACCATAAGAAAAACCATTTTAATGGATCTTCCTCCTTGTTTGCATTGTTCTGTCACCAGGCATAATTAGTGGTTCTACACCATAAGAAAAACCATTTTAATGGATCTTCCTCCTTGTTTGCATTGTTCTGTCACCAGGCACCAGACATTTAGTATTATCTAATTCTGTATGTGCCTGTCCCAAGTCAGGAGCCTGTAATTCAGTGGTTGCCGTTTGTTGCTGTATATCATATTTGTTTTTCGTTCATTATTTTGTACATAAATCAGGCCGTTAGTTTTCTCGTTTGAATATTTTTACATTTGTCATTTCGGGGCCTTTTATAGCTGGCTATGTGGTATGGGTTTTACTCATTGTTCAAGGCCGTACGGTGACCTATAGTTGTTTTAATTTCATTTTTAAATTTGTCATTTGGTCTCTTGTGGAGAGTTGTCTCATTGGCAATCATACCACATCTTCTTATTTTTATAATTTATGAAAAGGAGGTAGATGATACCGAGGGCACATTAAAAAATTCTACAAAACACTATACAGAAAACTAAAGCTTGAACAAAACGAACCCCACCAGAACAGGAAATGAACTCATGTGCTCCGGAAGCAGTTTCTGCTTTACAACTGGCACACATTTAAGGATGTTCGCTACTCTGTTTCAAAATAACAAGCTTCTTAAAAGACTGTTATAAATTGAAAGTTTATAAATAACAGAACTAAAAAAGCAGAATAAATGAAGGGTCCGTGTCCTTGTTTTCGAGATATAAGCCATTGAAAATTTGACGGGAAATGATTCTCTCTAGAATTTTTATTGATTTTTTGTTAACAGCTTTTTTTCTTCTCAGATTTTCAAATATGGCTTTTTAAACTATATGTAGTAAAATTATAAAAGGAAAGTAGGGGTTAGGCTAGCGGACAAAATATTCAATGGCAATACATGGATAAAACCAGAGAATTCCGAATATCTGACAAAAATTCAAAAGCAAGAGGAGCGAACATCCTTAAGTGATGAAAACAGATGATATCAGCATCACAAAGCAGCAGTATGATAACAATGTGGTCTGCAAAAAAGTAGTGTTCCGAAGAGTATTCTAGTAAGTGCCTGTTTGCTTTATATATCGCACACCAGAAAGTCTAATAATATCGGATAGAAAGTACAATATGAAGCGGATGGCTGATTGCCATCGATACTTGAAAAGTTAACATTCACGCAATGACTACTTTTCGTTTTGTGATGTGAATGCTAATCTACATAGGAAGTGAAATTGCAACTATCTTTTGTGTACCAAGCAAAGATGTCAGTCGTACAAAACTGCATGGAACATGTTAGATGTATTAGAAGTGTCGAAACTGAGCAGTGCGGTGTGATATATGTGATATACATCTTTTGCACTGACAAACATCGTTGCAGATACATTCATATTGACTCTGAAATATATGTTCAAGTCCATTCGAAGAAAAAGAAGTAAGAAAGTCAGCTAGAGTTTAACCTTGCATAAGTATTGTAGCAGGTGATATCATATTTTCCCGACACAATATCTCAAATACGATCACTGAGTTAAAAAGCATTGAGACATATGATAAAAAACAACCGGTAGTCGAAAATCATAGAAGATTGTTATGTTTATCGAATATGAGAGTTTGGATGTATGGGCTTCAATACAGAATACAGAATAATGGGCAAAAGGTGCAGAATAAAGGGCA
>JAASAO010001608.1:0-40208 GCA_017311375.1 Mytilus coruscus | reverse complement strand
TCTGGTAAATAGTAACAATAAAATACTATTGTAGTAAAACAAAATGTTCATATAATGTTATCATTTTCCTCCTAAATTAGCAAACGACAAGTATAGCAGTCTTAAGGAGCTTTGTGTAGAATGGGTTAAAAATGTTGCTATGCGAATAAATTCTTGGAGTACCAACTTCAATTTATTTTTCTACTGGCTATATACCTCTCTGGAACACGCCAATTATCCGTAAATGTATGCAGCTAGATAAGAGAAGTTCAAAAAAAAAAAAAAATCCAACGGAATCGAATGATATGCAGCAAAGATTAACACTTTTGAAATTAAGTTATTAAGCAATCCAAACGGACCTTATCCCAATGTAAACAGTGAATGTGGATAGATCGAGAAGACCGCAAATACGTGTACAGAAATCGAAACGACCTTTTCTTAAAATTTTATAAAAAATAGTAAAAATCTTTTAACAAATAAGCTACTTTATAAAAATATTTATCTTTAATTTTTCAACCTGCACAGACATGAATTTTAAATTGTTATATTCACAAAATGACAATATTTCTATATTGAAAGTTCACGTGACAAGAGCAGACCGGTGTACTCGAAGACTTAAGATGTGAAAAATAGGTATATTTTGTAGGAAATTGTAACATGCCCAGGACTTTATATCCAGCAAAGATTAACATTTTTTAAATTTCAGTTTTACTAGCTTCTAATGCAATTATCTTGTAAATAATGAACATAAAACATCGTGTCCTTGCATGTATATTTCTTATAACACAGTTTAACAAATAATTTATTTTAAATGTACAATTGTTGTTTAGAAATAACTTTTGATTAGTATCGTCACCGGCATTGTTTTACTGTTGATTTTATTGACTTTATGACAAGAAGAGTGAATATTCTATCGTTCGTCGGTTCAGTCACTGTAATGAAGTAAGCGAAATATTTGTTGATACTATGTTTAAATGTTCAGGCTGTGGTGGTTTAATTAGAACAATTAATAAGCTCCTAAAATAACTAAATGTGTAAAATTCTTTGATCTATTGAAAAAGTATGTAAGTTTAGTGATAAATAAATAGGTTGATATCATCTCCATCTTTAAGGATAGAAATATCCTTGGCGATTTCAGTGTGACGTCATCACCATATTTGAATGTAAATGGCCGTTTCGTGCATAGTGTTTTGATACACACGATAAATAAGAACCAAAATATTTCCCCAAAATATCTTTCAGATTAAGGCATTGGCGCATATTAAAATATATTGATGAGAAACTCTACATATTAGCGTTTTTTGGTAGTGTGTGCAGTTTGGCAATTAAAGCAGCAAGTTTATAACCTGCATAAGCTAAACAAAAATATATACACTTACTTTCCTGTAAAATCTAAAGCACAAATGAATATGATAGATATATCATACTATTTTTACTTTCGAATTCAAGACAATAAATTCCAATATCTCTGCAGCAAACTCTCATCAATGCTTGCCTATAAATTGAAGCTGTCCTGTTGGGGTTTTTCTTCCCTTTATATGATAAACTGTTTTTGTTTTATTACTAACAATCATACTACTAACACATGTAACAGAAAAAAATATGGAAAACAAGTACACACCAAAGAATTTTCACGATTGTCAATCATGAAATAAAAAAGATAAAAAAGTAAAGAAAATAGTGTATTCTAAGAAATAAAAAAGATATAAAAGTAAAGAAAATAGTGTATTCTAATTTCAGCTGTCAGTTACAAACACATCTTTAAATTAACTCGACCGTAAACGTTATGTTTGGTACACATCCTTCAGTAATTGTCAGATTTTAATATTTGGTTCCACATTTTATCATAACAGCTGCCTTTTCCGCAATCATCATCGTTGGTAAATTAGTATTACCAGATATAACATTGCGCATGACAGATGCATCGACTACTCTCAGATTTTTTATACCTTTTACCCTGAAACATATTTATTGTTTTTAAACCACTAGGAGTACATAACGCTTATTCGATTAATGTATACTAATATTCAATACATGCACCAACGACATTTAGTGATTTGAATTAAATGAACATGATATTTATTATGTGAACCATTCTATGATTACACTAAACGCAACAAGGTGGAATCAATGAAATAAGTATACTAGTTAAAGTAGATGTATTCAGTGTACGTTTATGATTAGAAAAACTGTATTGAAACGATGGACATGTTTCAACGATAATGTTTGCATTGCACAAAAATATTCACACGCAGTTCTGGATTTTAACTATGTCAAACAACATTTAGTCAAATACAAATGTAGATAGAACATTGACATTATGCGTTAATTATTTATATTCCGCCTAGTTTTTGTTCCAATAGTTATTCCGTCATCTTTGTAGTGTTATATATCAATGAAAATAACAATCTATACATTTCATATTGACATTCAATTAACTTTGTGCGTCCGGTGCCTTTCTGGATTTACCTTCATCAGGAATGGTCAAACCTAAACATTTTTAATAGCCAGGGATGTTTAAGGCCTAAACTCGAAAATATGATTAGATGGGATGTAAAAAAACATTAGAAGTTTAAACAATATTTTGATAATACCTCAATGTAGGATCTACAACTGCAGTTGGATCTCTTTTTGAACCCATCCTACACGAACTTGATGGATGACATCCCGATATTATAAAATGTCGAATAATGCATCTCCAGTAGGTGTCCGTATTGAATTCTAATTCTCCACAATGTCCTTCCATGTCATATCTAATTAGTTTAACATCAAGGCTCCGCCATGACGAAGTCTTCTCAAGTTGCTGTGTCCAACGAATCACTATAATACATGTAGTACTGGAGATATCAAACGCAGTTTCAAAGAATTGCATATTTTATAGAAAATTATCCATTTGTACTTATTGATATTATAATGTCTCAGTTTCATGCAAATTGACCTTTGCCAATCAATCTAGCTTAAAGTGATTAAGCAAATACTACAGCAATCTTTGAAATAGGAGTTTAAGTTGGTTTACTTACATCACTTACGTTAATGGAAATACGATGAAACATTTATTCGGGAGTCCCACTAACTAAATATACCAACGAGTTCAGTCAAATAATAATCTCAGCTCTGTATCTTGTATAACATTGCAGTCAGGAAGGATCATTGAACAGAATTTCGTTTCTAGAAAGAATGTCTTATTTCAGGTTTTTGATTTTAAACTAATTGTAAATAATTCTTATCAATTTTCTTTGTTATATTGTTATATCGTTGAAGTCATTTGCCTTGTGAATAATATACCCTATTGTGTAGCATTCTTAGTAATTTGATATAAACAGTAAAATATATAGGTGTCTGAAGGAAATGAATGTGGCATTCCTTTTATCCACTATTAAGGTATTTTTTTCTCTTTTTATCCCTAAGTCTTGTATAATTTCCTTCCTTCTCCAATGTTTTACACTATACCTTACTTATTTTCTTTACTTACTTTTTAACAACATTTCTATGTCATGTGGATTTGCTAAAAATCTTGGGTCCAGGAGAGGTTGCCTTAAAGGGTTAGCGGTTGCCAGTCGTACATATCCTTTGCTTTTTGGATGCAACAAAAGTAGAGAAACATCAAATGAACTGTCAGTAGTTCGGTTTAAAAGTTCTTGTTGTACCTGGAAATAATTTAATATTGGATGCTACACGTCTTCTGATGGGCTGACAGTTTTTTGTCTATCGGCTCATAGACATAATTTTGTCATGTGACCGTGACGTCATCAACGTTTTTTCGTGATTTACTCCTTAAAAATGGAATTTAAAACTAAATTACAAGGAATGACTGTAATATTTTTTTCTGTTTATTCGAAATAACCTCAAAAATGTGGTCCACACGTTTTAATAAATCGCTACGCGGGTTATTTGGTGTGCACCACATTTTTGATGTTAGGTTAGAGACAAATATTTCTTTTTGAAAACAATAAATGGTTCTTCCAATATAAAGGATTTAATAATTATCTGCATGACATACTAATTTGGTTGATTGGAATGCATATGTGTGTTAGTTATAAATGTGAAAAAATGAAATACACCAGCCGTTATCGTCCAAGTAGTAAATGCTATTGTAGCTGCCGAATAAAGGTTGCTATATCTTCATCGTTTTAAATGCAAAGCAACGAAAATTTAATCCTCAAATGAGTTTATCTTCCTGCGGACCTATAGGGTATCTCCAATATTAATCAATGTTTGATTTGTGTACCCGCCCGTCGCGGAGCGGGATATATGGTAATGATCTCCGTCCGTTCGTCTCCTCGTCCAAAACACATCAATACTCAAAGACTGTTTGACATAAGCTTTCATTTTTATTAGGGTTATTTGTCGATATATTCTGTTGACTGTGCTATATCCTCAATTTGATTTGACCATTTTTACGGGATTAATTTGGTTTTGATCATTTGTGTTAGTATTGTAACAATGACACCTTGAGAATGAAACTCATCTGAGTCCATGTTAAAAAGAGCTCTCATACCTGGTGAGATTGTTTGCCACAATGTGAAGTTTATCATGTTATATTGGCATTTTAATTTGACTGATTTTACGGGTGAAATGGTTTGGAGTATTGTGACATAGCACCTTGTGAACGGAATTCCTCTTAGACAATTTCACTGAAAGCTCTCATACGTAGTACTATTGTTTGGCATCATGATTAGTTGGTCATATAGGACCGCCAATTTGATTTAATGCTGTGTTCACACAGTGCCGATTAAGGCTCCCGTTTGAGATCAGACAGCGCTAAGACACGAAAAGTTAAAAGTCGGATTACTATCCTCATTAATCTGGAATGTCCTAACATTGTCTTAACGAAGTCGTATACGTTCGTAACAGATACCTACGGATCGGTAATGGTCCGGAGAGGTCAGACAAGCACCCGACAGTTAGGTGCGTCCCGTAACATTCGGGGAAACTCAGCCGATTTTGTCTAGTCGGATTACAAGCGTGACTTTGTCGTGACAGATTCTGATGTATCGTTTTAAAATCTAACAATGTTCTGTGTTTTCTGGACGTTGTCCTCTGGGACGTGCATGATCTGGAGAAATTTGTCATCGCTGTTTTTGCCGATTGAGTCCAGATTGCATCCAGATCTTCCCTAATGCGAACCGTTTTGCCGAAACCGCTCAGGAATAGTCCCGTTTTAATACGAAATTCGGCAATGATACCCACGTCAGAGTCCCGACAATTACAGATCACAATACGTCTGAGTCCAGACAATGCCATTTGCGATGCGGTACAGCAGATTGTGATAGGATTGCTTCCGACAGTACCTGATCATCCCGAATATGGCGACAGTTTTCTAACAGATATCTTCCGTCAGTGTCGATTCATTGTCTGGTCACTGTCTGATCTCTATCGGATCACATTCGGTAGAATTGGGACGCTGTCGGGACAGATTCGGTCGTTTTGTACCATGCGAAAGATACAAATCGGATTAGAATCGGATTGAGAACGGATAATCGGGACAAATTCGGTTTGAGACGGCTGAATTTGGACGCTTCCTGTTGTCGGGATTCAATAAATGTTTTTGCAAATTTTAATTAAAAGTTTGAATTTCAAGCCACGATTCACAGGATCTTGATTAGACTTTTGACATATTTTAATCGGGAATGGTCCTGTCAAGGACAGCAGTAAAAGTCGTGAATGTGTGACCCCAGCTTAACAATTTTAAGGGTTTTAAGGGACTTTGACCATTAGTTGGAGTATTGGAACAACGCCTTGTGTACACAACTGCTCTGAGACCATTTAACAGAAATTCGTTTTTGTAATTTTGAATTAATATTTTTCTGGACATAGAATTAGTAATATTCAATTAACAACTGGGGTACAGCATATATTCATGTCAAGCTTAGATTAGGAACACTCATACTATTTTCATCAAAGCGCCAAGATGAGTCAATTGTAGACAAAATGACCTCTCTCGTACCAAATCATAAGCTTGATATCTTTTATGAGGTTTTCCATGATAACACATCCCTATATTATACAACGTATACTAAACCAAAGATTTTAAGTGGTCAAGTTGAAATATTCCTTCTAAGTTTTCTGGGCGCCATCATGAGTTGGTTTATCGCTGTGAAATATCTGTGTCACGGATATGTATCACTTGTCGTAGGCATTCTGCCGAAATTATGACATTACCGAATGAGACTTCCCAACGTATTTTTTACCTACCATTAGCAACACGACGGGTGCCCCATTTTGAGCCGAAATGCTTACTATTGCCGAGCACCTATTAAAACTCCGGGTTTTCGGTGGGGTTCATGTTGCTTATTGTTAGTTTTATATGTAGTGTGTTGTAAACTGTTGTTTGTTTTTTACATCGTTTTTCAGTTTTTTGCCGTTCTTTTGCCTCTCTCCGAATTTAAAAAAAAACACACAATTTTGAAGCATAGTGTTCCTTTTGAACTAGCGACAAAGTACGTAGGCGGTATAATAAGAGGCATTAGTTTGCCATGAGATTGCAAAAATAGTAAACTTATTCATGCCTTTCAACATTATGTTATTAGTAATTGTATTGATAAATAGCAGATTGATTTAATATGGACACGTAAGTACAGAAAGGGTCTCTTGTGATGTTACTATGATGTCATAAACACATCGCAAATATGTATGAGCAACAGCTTTACGCAATAATATATTGTACACGCATTAAAATCTTTGTAAACTACATTATGAAGCAAATTTGTTTTGTGGTAAAGCTGATGCTCATATCTAAATATTATTGACAAGATGAGGCTATTTTGACAGTTTTCGCGGTCTTTCACTAAACGTAAAAAGTTTAAAGCAATGGTGCAAATATTTAAGACAAAATTTAAAAATATAAATACTAATGTCGTATCAACATAGTAAGATTTTTATTTGGTAGATTTATAACACTTTTTTGTTTTTCGAATTCAAAGGGCAAGCAAAAAATGGCCTTATCATACTTTCGTTTTTGCTCAAGGCTATTGATTACTTTGATGGCACCCATACGTTACACATAAAGAGATGACGTTTGTACACAAATTAGTTTTCTTTATTGTGTTTGTTCTGTTGTAATATTGTGAACAGTATGGTGGAAGAAAGTTTGCTGAGGAAACCTTATCTGTTTACTATTGATGCATCGACCATTTGCAAATAAAATTATAAATTTGCTGGCAGACATAATTTTAATTAATTATTAAGTAGTTTTTTAAGAGTTAATAGAAATATTTCTATTTAATTTGTAATGGAAAAAGAGTGTATGCTATTTCGTGGAGGCCAGTTTTTATTGTTTGAGAAAGCCGAAGGTCCCGGAGAATTACCGAACTTTGGCAGGAAAACTAGCGGTTCTAGTCAATTAAGATTGGAGTCGAACGCACCTGCTACGTACAGGAATCAACTCACAACCTTAACGTTAACAAGCTAGTTATACTGTAGATTAACTAGTTAGACCGTTTGGCTACCAATGTTCCTATCTGAAACCTACTGTTGGCTTAATTATACAGATCAAAACGTACATCCCTATCATTTACATTCGAATAAAATTTGCAGCAAACTGCAAACTGACAATACCTTGTCGATATAGTTGCTGTATGCATTAACAATACTTGGTCTTTCATATGCAATAGGAACAAAGATATCTTGAGAGTCGGCATACTTTGAAGGCGAAGTTTTGTCCAATTTATCAAACATGTGCCCATCCACTAATGGTGTTGTATAATAACCTGAAAATCATTAACAGAAACGACGTAAGTATGCCAGATTCACTCATGCACTTTTCATTTCGACGATTTCCTAGCAACTGTTTTGAAATTTTTTTTTTTGATTTCATTTTAGTTATAAGGTAATAAACAATACATTTCTATGGTTCTTTAAGTTCACAGATAACTATCACGTACCTATCATTTTGAACTTTGATTAAAAAAGTATTCTTATTCTTAAATAGCTGAAACTGTCATCACAGTAATGTGATTGAATAGCAGTTATTAAAAAAATTTGGGTAGATATATCTTTAAATTGTAGTATAATTTAGTTATATATAGATTAAGATTTTTAATTGTCCGTTGACCTTTTCACTAGGGCATGCATGCAATAAAGAGAGGCGAAAGATACCAAAGGAAAATTCAAACTCATAAGTCAAAAATATACCGACAACGCCATGGCTAAAATAGAAAAAGACAAACAGACAAACAACAGTACACAAAACACAACATAGAAAACTAAAGACTGATCAACACGAACCCCACTAAAAACTGGGGGGATCTTAGATGCTCCGGAAGGGTAAACAAATCCTGCTCCACATTTGGCACCCTTCGTGTTGCTCATGTTAGTACATACCCGGTAATAAGTCTAATTCTGTAGGTCACATTCGGGGAAAGGGGGACGGGAACAATAAACATAAAATTAGTTTCTTAAAGGGTTGTGTATTCTCAGATCGGTTCGTTTTGTATTTTGTCCTCGTGTTATTTTTTATTGTGCTTCGTGCCGTTGAGTGTAGCCTTTTCCAACTAATTTATACGTTTTGTTTTATTTTGTGCTGTTACACCACTGTCCCATGTTAGACGGAGAGCTGACCGCTGACAAACATGTTTAACACTGCCACATGTTTTATGTGATTGTCCCAAGTCCGGGACCTGTAATAACTGAATTGCGTTGGTTTCCATCTGCCATATTTGTTTTTGCATATTTTTATTTTAGCATACACCAGGTCGGTGTTTAACATTTTGTTAAGGCATCATAAAAAAAAAACATTGCTCATTCAAGAAGGCTGCACCATACTGAAGAGTTGTTTACCACCTTTTCCTTTGGTCTCTTTGGTCACTGGTGGATTGTAGCCTCATTAGGGTTTTTTTTTTATCTTTAGGAATCATACCATATCTCAAAATATTCATGAAGTGTTTTAATTTCCTCAATGTTTGTTCTCAGATCATTTAATATATACCTTTCCTGTGAAGTATATAGTCTAAAACAGTCTCAGGATCCGTCATTTTTTCACGTTGATATTCAGCGTCGTATTGATTGAATAAGACATTACAAGGAGAGGGTGATTTTGTAAGTTGTTTCCAACGGGCAGATCAGCATGCACTGGAATCTATTTATAAACAAATAGAATGTTAATAAAATCAAATATAGTTTTATAAATTGACTAATTAGGATTAACTTGATTGATTATTCACCGCTCTATTGCTTGTGAAAAATACAGTCCCTTCATCATGTTCATAATGCATTTGAAAGCAATAAAATTGTGTCTTTAATTTACTCAGTTACGTTAGCATTCAAATTACAATCTAGTATATTAGTCCTTTGATTTACGTTAAGGGTTAGATCAATATTAATAAACTTTTCGCATTCAAATTGCAATTTCTTTTACTAGTTCTTTGGTTGACTTTATAGTCAGATCAATATTAGTAAACGTTTCCAGGAAGACTTCGATAGCATTTCCGTACGAATGTATCACTTATCTCTTTTGAATATTCCATATTGTATTTCGTAACGTCGAAAAAGTTTCGGCTAGACAATATCATCTTTAAATCAGGATTATGATTCAATGAAACCAATACGATGAATACGTTATCATTTTTTATATTACAAGTTTTTGTTGGGGTTCGTGTTGATGAGTCTTTAGTTTTCTATGTTGTGTTTTGTGTACTGCTGTTTGTCTGTTTGTTTATTTGTCTTTTTCATTTTTAGCAATGGCGTTGTCAGTTTATTTTCGACTTATGAGTTTGAATGTCCCTTTGGTATCTTTCGCCTTTCTTGTAAATTATTTGTGATTTACACAAAAACATCCTGACTGGTGAGTTTCGTTGGCCATTTTTCATCATCTCACCAACAGATAATTTTTGTTTTCTGAAGATGAGATTCATTCAAAAGATGTTTTTTTTTATAACTATTTTCCTTTACTGTTGCAAAAACAGAGAAACCGGTGTGTCTACAGGATAGGCGGCGTCTCCAGGTATCAATGCATTAACCACGCTACGATTCAACACTCGGTCATAATTTCACAATCGGGAAAAGGACAAAATCGGTAAATAACAGATAAGACGACTTCCTGGTATCTAAGTATCTAAGACCGCGAAAACATGACGAATAAACCTTAAGTATTTCAATGATTATCATTAAAATATATCACTACATAGTACCGTTTTATCAAGATAGATCGATAGCCAATTTTGAAAAAAAGATCTTTTACTTTGAAAAGATGAATTAAAGTAAAAGTACATACCTTGAGCTTTCGTAGATGCTTTTTAGGCCCAACTCCAGACAAAAGTAATATATGTGGTGAACCGAATGCTCCTGCAGACATTATGACTTCTTTACGAGCATAAACTTTATATTTCCGCCCTCCTTTCACAAATTGTACCCCAATAGCGCGTTTTCTACGAATAAGTACCTACAATCCAATAGAACATTAATAAAAGTAAAATGCTCAAATTTGTGGAGTAGTAAAACATAGTTTGTACATGTCTAAATAATATACATTTATGCTAAAATAATAGTCTTAGAAAGTTATTTCTTTAATTTGATTTCTAAATTTGTTTTCTTAGTTTAATGTTAACTGTTAATTGACCAATTTTAGATGTCATAAAAAAACAGTAGATCATTATAATGTGCATATGATCATTGAAAATACCTGTAAGCACTTATATCTAAGCATATTATAAGGTAAAATAAGCCTAATTACGATACATTCATTTCCTACACAACGGGCGCCACATGGGAGCAGGATCTGCTTACCCTATCGGAGCACCTGAGATCACCCACGGTTTTGGTGGGTTTTGTATTGCTCAGTCATTAGTTATCTATGTTGTGATTTGTATACTGTTGTTTGTCTTTTGGTCTTTTCCTTTTTTTCTTCCATAGCGTTGTCAGTTTATTTTTGGACTTATGTGTTAAAATGTCCCTTTGGTATTTTTCGTTTGATTTCTTACACAAATATCTAACACTAGTTCTACCTACCTTTGTAACATAGCTGTTTAAACTGATTTGTAAATTACGTCGGTACATAACAGGTCTAAGGTAGCATGTAGTTGAACTACAACGTTCACCGTTTTTATATTTGCCTGCGTTGTACAGTATCCTAAATATGGTGAACATACATGTATTGCACACCTTTATATGGAGCAAAAGGTGAATACAATGTGTATTAACTTTTATATATTAAATGATAAATATTGATAGGCTTAATTAACGTAGTTTAAGGGTAAAAATTTATATGACAGACGAGTATGTATAACAGAGGCAGACTATACATGTATTTCCCTTGTCAACGCGAGATATAATTGGATATGCTCTCGGGAAATGTGAAATTTCTCGGGTGAACAACTATTCATATTTTCTAATGTTCCGTAAGCAATGAAAATTAATGTTTTACTCTACTACTTTTAATATATGAAAATTCAAATACTCTCCTGATTTTAGAAAGGGAATATAGGTTAAAAGGAACATACATTTTACGCTTACTGTTACAAATGTGTGGATCGATACGATATGACAGTTTTGGTGTCTCAACTCACTAGTGACATGTTTTGCTATCTTAGATCTGTAGATATTATTGTCGTTTGATCTATAATTTTACCTTGTGTGTCCTATTTCCGATTATAACATGTTGACGGGTTATGGATTTGCGTAGCCGGTGATGCACGAATATCGGGAGACGCTTACCCTGTCGACGCACCAGTTCTGGCTCCTTTTAGAGTCCATCCAATTCCCTCAGTATGTGTTAGTTACCTTGATATTCTATTTTAAGCACTATTGGTTTCTCGTAGAGTCCAGTTTTATTGCCCTCAGAACCACTGACCTTCGGCAGGAAAACTTGCAATTCTAGTCAATTAAGATTTAAGATTGAATACGAACGCACCTGCCACGTGCGGGGTTTCCTATAAATCGATTTTCGAGATTTAAATCTCGGTATACTATCGTCATCGTAATCTATTACTACATGAACTTGATATAACATTAATGATTACTTGCTTATTATATAAGAAAAGTCTTGTTTTCTGTTTTGCTATACGCCTGAAATAAGCTTAACACAATGGTTACAATGTTTTGCTAAGTAAAAGTTTTAGAACTTGATAACAACGCGAATAATAGAGGAATACGATAGACAGAGGTGAATATGATGTATTGTTAACTCACCTGTACCATACTTTGTATTATGTGTATATTGTTTTGTTTTAGGCTTCGGTGGCCGATTGGTCTAAGTAGTGTGTCAATAGCCTGTCAACACTGAAGTTACGAGTTCGGATTCCGCAAATGGTAGGTGCGCTCGACTCATATCTTATTTGACTTGGATTGTCTTTTTCCGACCGAAGGTTGGAGGTTCTCTCATGGTGCTCCTGCTTCCTCAACCGATAAAATGTTAAACACCAATCAATCAACCAATATATCTTTTCTTTTGTATTTCATACTGTTTGTGATTTACACAAAAAAAAAAAATCCTGACTGGAGAGTTACGTTGGCCGTTTTTCATCATCTCACCAACAGATAATTTTTTTGTTTTTTGAAGATGAGATTCATTCAAACAGATCCTTTTCTTTATAACTATTTTCCTTTACTGTAAGTGCGAGATTGACCCATGTGATATTTACATGACTGTATTGATATACCGACTAAATTAAGGCAAGAGTAGTTTACTGATGTTCATATCTCATTAATCGATTGAAAGGATACAAACATAGGTAACAAAAAGAAACTGTGGGAATCGCATGAATTGCAAAAACAGAGAAACCGGTGTGTCTACAGGATAGGCGGTGTCTCCTGGTATCAATGCATTAACCACGCTGCGATTCAACACTCGGTCAAACTTTCACAATCTAGAATAGGACAAAATCGCTAAATAACAGATCAGACAACTTCCCTGGTATCTAAGTATCTAAGACCGCGAAAACATGTCGAATAAACCTTAAGTATTTCAATGATTATTATTAAAAATATGTCACTACATAGTACCGTTTTGTTCAAGATAGATCGATAGCCAATTTTGAAAAAAAAAGATCTTTTACATTGAAAAAGATGAATTGAAGTAAAAAAAACATACCTTTAGCTTTCGAAGATGCATTTTTGGCCCAACACCAGACAGAAGTAATATATGTGGTGAACCGAATGCTCCTGCAGACATGATGACTTCTTTACGAGCATAAACGTTATATTTTCGCCCTCCTTTCACAAATTGTACCCCAATAGCGCGTTTTCCACGAATAAGTACCTACAATCCAATACAACATTAATAAAAGTAAAATGCTCAAATTTGTGGAGTAGTAAAACATAGTTTGTACATGTCTAAATAATATACATTTATGCTAAAATAATAGTCTTAGAAAGTTATTTCTTTAATTTGATTTCTAAATTTGTTTTTCTTAGTTTAATGTTAACTGTTTATTGACCAATTTTAGATGTCATAAAAAAAAACAGTAGATCATTATAATGTGCATATGATCATTGAAAAATACCTGTAAGCACTTATGTCTAAGCATATTATAAGGTAAAAATAAGCCTAATTACGATACATTCATTTCCTACACAACGGGCGCCACATGGGGAGCAGGATCTGCTTACCCTTTCGGAGCACCTGAGATCACCCACGGTTTTGGTGGGTTTTGTATTGCTCAGTCATTAGTTATCTATGTTGTGATTTGTATACTGTTGTTTGTCTTTTGGTCTTTTCCTTTTTTTCTTCCATAGCGTTGTCAGTTTATTTTTGGACTTATGTGTTAAAATGTCCCTTTGGTATTTTTCGTTTGATTTCTTACACAAATATCTAACACTAGTTCTACCTACCTTTGTAACATAGCTGTTTAAACTGATTTGTAAATTACGTCGGTACATAACAGGTCTAAGGTAGCATGTAGTTGAACTACAACGTTCACCGTTTTTTATATTTGCCTGCGTTGGACAGTATCCTAAAAATGGTGAACATACATGTATTGCACACCTTTATATAGAGCAAAAGGTGAATACAATGTGTATTAACTTTTATATATTAAATGATAAATATTGATAGGCTTAATTAACGTAGTTTAAGGGTAAACATTTATATGACAGATGAGTATGTATAACAGAGGCAGACTATACATGTATTTCCCTTGTCAACGCGAGATATAATTGGATATGCTCTCGGGAAATGTGAAATTTCTCGGGTGAACAACTATTCATATTTTCTAATGTTCCGTAAGCAATGAAAATTAATGTTTTACTCTACTACTTTTAATATATGAAAATTCAAATACTCTCCTGATTTTAGAAAGGAATATAGGTTAAAAGGAACATACATTTTACGCTTACTGTTACAAATGTGTGGATCGATACGATATGACAGTTTTGGTGTCTCAACTCACTAGTGACATGTTTTGCTATCTTAGATCTGTAGATATTATTGTCGTTTGATCTATAATTTTACCTTGTTGTCCTATTTCCGATTATAACATGTTGACGGGTTATGGATTTGCGTAGCCGGTGATGCACGAATATCGGGAGACGCTTACCCTGTCGACGCACCAGTTCTGGCTCCTTTTAGAGTCCATGCAATTCCCTCAGTATGTGTTAGTTACCTTGATATTCTATTTTAAGCACTATTGGTTTCTCGTAGAGTCCAGTTTTTATTGCCCTCAGAACCACTGACCTTCGGCAGGAAAACTTGCAATTCTAGTCAATTAAGATTTAAGATTGAATACGAACGCACCTGCCACGTGCGGGGTTTCCTATAAATCGATTTTCGAGATTTAAATCTCGATATACTATCGTCATCGTAATCTATTACTACATGAACTTGATATAACATTAATGATTACTTGCTTATTATATAAGAAAAGTCTTGTTTTTCTGTTTTTGCTATACGCCTGAAATAAGCTTAACACAATGGTTACAATGTTTTGCTAAGTAAAAAGTTTTAGAACTTGATAACAACGCGAATAATAGAGGGAATACGATAGACAGAGGTGAATATGATGTATTGTTAACTCACCTGTACCATACTTTGTATTATGTGTATATTGTTTTGTTTTAGGCTTCGGTGGCCGATTGGTCTAAGTAGTGTGTCAATAGCCTGTCAACACTGAAGTTACGAGTTCGGATTCCGCAAATGGTAGGTGCGCTCGACTCATATCTTATTTGACTTGGATTGTCTTTTTGCCGACCGAAGGTTGGAGGTTCTCTCATGGTACTCCTGCTTCCTCAACCGATAAAAATGTTAAACACCAATCAATCAACCAATATATCTTTTACATTTGTATTTCATACTGTGTGCCTATATAGTATTTTTTTTTTGAGAATAAAGTATATGTGTTTTTGTTGTTCTATGTCATGTGGAAATTCTAAACAAATCAGATATTTATGAAGATATTTATAGCTATTTTGTGAATTTTCCTTTGATCTTTTTTGTGATAATTTTCATATCATGCTACTCGCTTGACGATGGTCAATTTCATGTCAATTTCATTAGCAACGCCACGTGCCTCCTGTTTCTAGCGATAATTTTCCATCTCAAGCGAGTAGCATGATATGAAAATTATCACAAAAAGATCAAAGGAAAATGCACAAAATAGCGATAAACTTATATATCTCTGGTACGACAAATCGTAGTTTATAAAATCTTCAGTTGCATTCTGTAATCAAGGTTATTCTTTTTTATAAATTTGACATCATAGTTAACTTCTTTTAAACTTGTAGCATGCCACATTAATATTTACTTGGAACTAATTAAGAACCTCAATGAAATGGTACTAAATAGTTTTTGAATGACGTATAAGGCCATATTTTAATTTAACCATGCCTTCTATTAATCATAATATACATTTGTATGAAATTAGCAGACGATATGTTGTATTCAAGAATGCATGAATTCGGAAATAGGTGTTTGTAAAACATATTCTTTGAAATAGTTATTAGGGAGATAAGACCACTTTCTCTTTAATAATGGCATTAAGGCTTGTAATTTTGCACATTCTACTAAGGAATAGTACTGTTGTATTGATATCTTAAATATTTTGATGGAAAAAGGAAATTTTTGAAGTTCTTTTCAAGATATATGTTGTTTTAATAAGAACAATATATTGACAGTAAACACCTTGCCATTGACACTAATGTTAATTGTACCTATTTGGCTGTATCCATTGCAATCAACAGAACGGTAACCAATTTCCGAAGCAGCTTTCCGATTGAAAATTCTAAAGTTGTGGTATACTTAGGTGTCACAACTATTTTTCCTTTTGTGCCTCTATAAGCTGAAAGTATAATTACATGCTTTATGACTAAAACTATTTTGT
Organism: Mytilus coruscus; assembly: GCA_017311375.1. Lineage (NCBI taxonomy): Eukaryota > Metazoa > Mollusca > Bivalvia > Mytilida > Mytilidae > Mytilus > Mytilus coruscus. The sequence goes on along the minus strand of JAASAO010001608.1, from coordinate 23,982 downwards.
ATCATCGTAAATACATGTAATAAAAACATATGCCCACAAAGGAAGTATATTATCTGTCAAAAAACACATTTCAAAGCTCAATTGGCTTAGCCATTAAACATTACTTTTGTAGAAAATCGTTTATAATATGAAGTAGGCAATACCTACTTTACCTTAAATGGTTCATGTCTATAGTGTTATGTTTGGTCCTGCGATTTTAGCCCGGTAACTGACAAAACAGGTCTTTTAATTACCGTTAACATTTTAAAATAATTTGCCCAAATGTTTCCCGAGTCGAAATGAAAAAAGAGACCGTAAAGGGCACCATCAATTTAGGTGTATTCTACTCTTCTAGTTAATTAAAAATTTCACTATTTTGTTTTGAAATTTATACAAACAGTGTACAACTGACATGAATATTAAAAAAAAAAAAACATAAAAAATTGTTTATGTCCACGTCTGCAGTTAAAATGTAAGGTGAAGTTTTTATTCATGTTTTCCCGTTAGCAAGCACATGGCTGCTTATGATACGTGCACGCGATTTATTGCCTTAGTCTGCATTCCTTATGTGTCTATGTACGTGTAACATATTACCGTGGTTCATCCGAAGTTTAATTTTTGTCCTTGTGAATTGAAATGCTGTATAATTCAGACGGTGCTCTTTCAAAAGTGTATTAACACCCAGTTATCGTACTTACGTGAACCCGATAGTGCCGGTATTTTCATTGTTTCCATCTTTTGAAGTAGGGTAAAACTTCCTTGTAGCTCCAACCTTTACATCCTTGTTTTGCCCACTCATCATAATCATGGCGACTACCTCTGACCATAATCATACCATTCATACTCCCGGATCCTCCTAACATCTTACCACTGGCCAAATATATTTGCTGTCAAATTTGTTTATATATATATAGAGTGTACCATTGAAGTTAGTTTAATGAGCATGAAACGTTAAGATATGTAATAAAACAAAAAATGTATGGGTCAACCAATTCGTTATTTTGGCCGTAAAACTTATGAAGCGTCTATTTCAGTCGTTCTTCTTTATAAGTTAGAGGAAAAACAAGTCTGCCGATGTCTCGAAAATCATTTGAGCAAATACAAATCAAAGTTTAAAGCTAAACCTGAGGGAATTGCATGCACTATCAACCGAGCTAGACCGGATGCTTATCCTACTGAAAGAGTTTTTTTTTAATGGTAGGATCACATCCGTGTTAATGAAGTATGCATAATGTGCACATTCACGAGCTCAACGTTCAATTGACATATTATTAACCCTATACGATGGCATGGAGGGTATTTTACTACTGGGAAATTGTGAGTTGAGTTGACAGTCAGAAAGCTGAAATCGTCACGTTTGTCATAGATCCTGATGTGGAGTCGTCCGTCTGTGACAAAACAAGAAAACATTAAAAATCGTTGCTAGTGCCGAAAATATACTTTATTTCGAGGGCACTGTGATATTATAGATGCAAGCACTCGCTGAAATGATGGATGTTAAAAAGCAGAACATCATCAATATACATAAAAGTTGAAATTAAAGAACTTAACAAGATACCTCTACTTTCTTCTTTGAAAAGGCTTGGTATGAATTGTGCGTCATATGAGTATAAAAACAAGTCTGAAGGATTGCAGAATTAGTATCCATTACAACGTGTAGAATACAAACTTAAATATAGATTCACGAAATACAACAGATATGTTGTCTATTAGAAAGGCCAGCGTTTTGATGATATCATCTTCTGTGAATTTGTTGTTGAATGCGGCTTGGATCTTAACAAAGAAAGATTTTGCACTCCCTGAATACCAAGCATTGGTTTCTACGAGTCCCATTTTTTTTTTTTCTAAATAACCAGACTGTTTAAATATCATTCTATTTTGAATCGGGAATTGTGATGTAGAGCGTAGAAAAATCAATAGTGTCAATATAAGTAATATTGCAAGTCAGACTGGATCAATTATCATTAACCATTATATAGTAGTTCTTTAGATATATAAAACATCCACACCTAATTGACACAATGACAATTATACCAATCCCCATAATATTTTTGCGGCAATATTTTAATGTTAAAATAATGCAAATTAGAGCTTTCGAACGATGTTAAGTCGAACATTCTGACGAACAAGCTATATATCGTTCACTGCAAGGATCCATGTAGCGTTTTGTAATCCAGAGGGAAGAAGGAACGTTTTCATTGTCCTTTGGATTTAAATACCAAAAAAAAAAAAAAAAAAAAAAAAATAATCAAAGACGCTAGATGTGCGTTTCGTCTTCAAAAGACTCATCAGTGACGCTCATATCAAAAAAGTTAAAAAGTCACATAAAGTACGAAGCGAAAGAGCATTAAGGATCAAAATGCCAAAGGTTTTGCCTAATACAGCTAAGTCAATGACAAAAGGACGAATTAGTGATTTACCTTAATCTCGTTTTTCATAAACGATGTTGGCGTAAAGGTGGGATTAATTGAATGGCTGTAAATTGTACGTTCATTTTACGAAGTCCTACTTATGATTCTTGCATATACAATACTATGCCTGGAGGCTTTGTTTGTATGAACAATAGCATACAACCTCGTGCATCCTGAAAGCGTAAGAAACCCATGTGCTCATGATTGATATTACTTTTTGAATTCGATTCTGAATGCATAACCAAACAAACCAGATCCTTATGATAAAATGTTAAGTTAAGGATCAAATACCTCGAGCTTAAAACTTCGACTAGATCCATCTGTTGATCTGAAATTATTCTTCTAGTTTATAGGCTGGGCAATTTTATATTTCTGACATTTTGCTAAAAACTCTCTAAGCTGTTTATTGTTACAAGGCAAAGGACCCGGCAAAAGTAAAGTAATCCATAGTTGAAAGTTAATATAAATTTATTATAATCATATCGTAATTACCTTGTTCTCCATAGCAAAAGATGAATATTTCTGTGGAACGCTATGAAAATTCCAGTCTTGCTTAGTCCTTAATAGAGTTGCCGATGCCCCTGGTATAACAGTGGCTTCGTTTTCCAAATCAGATCCACCAGCTTCTAAAACCAGGACAGATGTTTTGTCCTCTGTCAGACGTGCAGCAAGCACAGACCCTGCAGAACCACCGCCAACTGCAATCAAAACGAAATTAATTGTCATGCGTCATGTGCATACTACCGGGAACCATGGCTATAGTATTTCGATTGACAACTGCAAAGTTAACTTGCAAGTAGTCGGGACTGTTAAATTCGTCGATTTAGATTATTGCTTTTTATCCTTTATACTACAGAAATACCCATATTACTAATGCGTATATAGTTGGCATTGAACAGAAAATAATTTCAACTACGCAACATCTTGGTAATTTTACAATTTCGATTGCAAATTTATGAAACTGTTTTTTTTTTTTTTTAAATGGTCTTTTGCAGAATATTTGAATCCACATTATGATGTTGTTTGAACACGAACAGGCCAATAATAGAGCACAAACTAACTCATTCTCCAATACACCTGAATATTGTTGCGATTGGGGAATCTTAGATTGAACTCCGATATTGACATAATTTGTTTGAAAATACTTTCTTTAAACAGTTGCAGTATAAAAAGACGAATACTATATTCGGAATTTATTGAACTTATAAATTCATGTGATGGTATTTGCTTACAAGAGATAAAAACCGATGATTGCGATGAAATTTTCATTCTAGCTTATATTAAGAGATGAAAATTATACGGATATTTAATAACAGTAGATACGGAGGTTTAATTGAAGGCTTTTAAGAAACTTCACGGGAACACATCAAAATTATGAAAAGTAATAACAAATATGCTTAAATTCTCTTCTGCTTTTACTTATCTAGATGACCTTGTTGGCAATGTATACATTTCGCCAGAAAATACTCATTAAAGATCAGCCGATGCGTTCCGTGGAATTGAAAACAAACTATTTATTTGTTCGAGCGATTGTTAATATATATGCTTAGCAAGGGACTTTAACATGTTTAATAGCCGAATGGCAACCGGTCCGGGTTTTATACGAATAGATCCGAATAATATTATCGATAAGATCAATGATTAACAGCAAGATGCTGAAGGCAAACTAGTAAGTCATAATATTCCTAAAATAAGAGGTAATAAGGATAGAAATAAAAACAACTTTGGTTTAAACCTATTAGCTATATTACTTTTGAAAAAATTGTTGTGTTCCGGTAAAGTTTATAAAGAACTATAAACAACTGTCATACACGTGAAAGTTTTAGCTAGTTATAAAATAAGTTTAAACCCACTATTTTCTTCAGAAATTGCCTGTACCAAGTCAGGAATATGGTAGTTGTTTGTAACTTGTTTCGTTGATTGGTAACGTTTGATTTTATCAGTTTTTATGGACTTCCTCTTTTCTAAATTGCCTTGGAGTTCAGTATTTGTGTTTTACTTTTTTGCCAACTTGCTTCTTGATATGAACATATTCAATTATCTGTTTATTATGAATGGTCGAATGGGTAAAAATTATATCAAGGCAAATTAACAAGTAAAAATGAATCTGCGGTGGATTATTTCAAAGGAACACCCTATTTTTAAAAAAAAGTTACTAATTCCGATGTCCTCGACACTGTCCATTAGAAATATCAATGATTTGAAATACATGTAGCAATGACAACAGATCTGGAAGTGTAGAAAAGTTAATCAAATGGGACAGTGAAAGAAAGGATGCATTTGCAGCTAAAGTAGATGCTGTAAAACTATCTGCATTAGAAGAATCATTAACTTGTCCTTCTGAACAATGATAGACAAAATACTATTAACATTAACATTAATATTGTTAACGAAATAGGCGATTTGCGTAAGGAATCTGCTACTCTCACATTTGGTATAACAACCCCCACACACACACTCACATACGAAAGATGATAAATCCTTCAACGAAAATTATAAACCTAGGTATGACTTGAATAGCAAAAAAAAAAAATGAGTTTTCAACAACAATAAAAACCTTTCGAAGAAAACTAAAAAGATGAAAAAAGTGAAAAGGAGAAAAGAAAGATACTTAACTAAAGTTTGAATAACTTTAGAATTAATATGAGAAAAGCATCAAAGACATGAAAACTAAAAATTCTGAAGAATATCAAAATATCATGAATATTTTCAGTCGAGACTAAAAAGAAATCCCCAAATTCCAATTGAAATAGTGTGTGATTTCTTTAAAACCTCAAATTTAATGACAGCGAAGACGTACACGAATCTAGCAAACGATAATAAATCAAGCGGTGATGACAAAATCTTTAACGAATACTTCAAATTTATATCAGACCCATTTATTCACATTATCGTACTTCTATTAATTTTGATTTTTGAATCCGGTCACATACCAAATTCGTCGCTAACAGGAAACATAAATCCGATTTTCAAAAATAATGGAATCAACAAGATCCAAAAATTATAGACAAATTACTTTATTGAGCTGTTTTTTAGACAAATTGTTCACTTCTGTACTATATGAAAGATTAACTAAATTCACCGATGAGCTTTTTATTTATCATAATCAGAGTGGATTTCGGAAAGACCACTCGAATTTTGCTTATGTATTCATCCTTTACTTAATTTTAAACATAATGTCAAAGAAAAGGCTTTACAGTGCATTCCATTGATTTGCAACGGCCTTTGATACCATCTGGATAAATTGACTGCGATATAAACAAAATTCTCAACCACATCAATGGAAAAATGTATAAAGTAATAAGAAATATGTATGGTAACATTAAATCAAGAGTTATCTATAATAACGAAAAATCGCAATTCTTTCCATGCACCATCGGAGTTACCCAAGGAGAATATATATCTCCATTGTTATTTTCTTTATATATAATCAAAGATATGATAGACGTCTTATCCAGTAACAGGTTTCTTGCTGGCCATTTTCGCATTTTACGAAAAAAATGTAATTGTGCGAAAACAAATCATTATTGGATAAAGTTTTATGCGAAAGAATTATAGTTGTCCGATATCATCCATCTTTCTTTTGTTTGTTTTTTCGGGCCTCTCTGACGTTTTCTTTATCAGTCGGCTTTTTAATTTTGAAATCGTCACACGTGTCGAATTAACAGAAATTCAATAATCAACTGATTGGAAAAAGGTACAAGCCTTTGATAGCTATCAACAATAAACTAATCAATAAAAGATGTTGATTGTAATGTTTTATAAAATTGTGTAGACAAATGGCTTCAAATGTCACTTAAACCTACAACTTTTATAAAAATAATTCCTTTGAAATTGGCACTTCGCAATCATACGTTACTCTTTTTTTCGACCTCCGGAATAGATTACCATAGTTGTATTTGACAAAACCTTTCGATATTTCGTATCCTCAATGATCTTCAACTTTATGTGGCGTTTTACCTTTTATGATTCTAGCGTCACTGATGAGTCTTTTGTAGACGAAACGCTCGTCTGGCGTTCAAAATTATAGCTTCGTATCTTTGAGGATTTTTTTTTACCACACATCTCAATATTTTTATGTTCACATACCTATAATATAATCGTAGTACCGTCGTAATGATCTGTAAAACACTCCAGGTGGGTCTTTCGGTCCGGGCGGCAACACATTTTGCAGGAAATTTGCTATTGTAACACTGTTCAGAAGCGAATGCCCAAGGAACATGATGAAACTTCACCCTGAAAATCAGCTTTCGCATTTTACGAAATAATGATTCATTTGTGCATCATTTCATTCATTTTTTTTTTTTCGTGCTTTAAGAAAGGCTATATTCTGAATTAAGTATTTAGCCCTCTTTATCTGTGACTAATCAGTACTTACATTACAGGCAGTTATATGAAAATTGTTTACTTTCATCTATTTTTGTGTACCATTTTGAACATTGGCCATTCCGTCGTTCTTTGAACAAGACCAACAGAAAAAGAGTTCGAAAAATGGAATTACCATTACATCTTATCAATTATCCGCCGTTTATCACCTAAGTTCTGAACTAACATTCAGTCATTCATTAATAGTCCATTATAATGCTATCAAATATAATGAAGTTGCTTGCTTTTCAGGACAGTTAAGCACTAGCTACAGTTCGATAGTAGAGAGACGTTGATTAAAACTGTAATTTTTATCCATTCATACTTCAATATACTGGAACATACATACAAGTAAATCATGCAAAGTATTTCACGCAGATATTTCAACTACAGAGATGTAAGTTAGATCGGGTGCATAAATTGATCTTGATTGTAAATGATTGCAAATGATGGGTCTTGATTGGAATTAGCAAAGCAAAGAGGAAGGTACGATTTGAGACCAAAGAAGTATGTTACAAAAATTTCAGAATTTCAGAATTAATTGATTTATCTTTTGACTTGTATAACACATTATAGTTTTGGTTTAAAACATTCCCTTTTCTGTAAAGGACAGTTTATTCAATAACATTAAGCAAAGCCTGCCCTTTTGACCTGTGTATGCTAAGAAATAATAGAACAAAAACAGATATATCCAAAGTTTGTGTGTTTTATGTTTATCTATTCGATGGTCAACCATTGTATTAGGTGACGCCTATGCTCTTTGTAGATTAAGCTTAAATGTTTAATAAAATAATAAAAACCTGACCATTTCTCCTATGACCTCACTTTAATGACGTCACAATCAAATTTGTAACCAAGACTGACCTAATTTTTAATGATAAAATGTTTATGATTTATCTTTACCAAAATAATTTTAAATAATAAGATAAAATGTTTTAATCGATTAAAAACTTTTAACTTTTTGATATCAGTGGAGCTACATTTGTAACTTAGATAATATGGTTTTAATAAGGAATGACCAGTGCAGTTACCCATTTTGGTATGTAGCAAGAAACGATGCTCTGTAGCAAGAAACGATTATGGTGATTCCATTTTTATCTTTTACATTTACTTCGCGAGCGTTCAAATAAGATATAATCTGTAAATCTACTGAATTTTCAATGACTTCATATTCTACAAAAATGCCTGATTATACCTAGATTGTAAATTGGATTTAACGACGGAGAAATTTCTTAATATAACAAAACCTCTGAACAGAAATTAATATTTTGTTGTAAATTAAGAGTAGAGAATTGGATTCAAACTAAACTTCATTTGCTGTTGGTGATTTGATAATAATTAATTTTATATAAACTTAATAGATATAAGAAGATGTGGTATGAGTGCCAATGAGACAACTCTCCATCCAAGTCAAAATTTATAAATGTAAACCATTATAGGTCAAATTACGGTCTTCAACACGGAGCCTAGGCTCACACCGAACAGTAAGCTATAAAGGGCCTCAAAAATTACTAGTGTAAAACCATTCAAACGGGAAAAACCAACGGTCTAATCTATATAAAAACGAGAAACGAGAAACACCATTTAAATCTATATACATTTTTTATTCCAAAAATAAACATTCCTGATGTATAATTCTTTGCATCATGTCGTCACAAAATAACAATATGATAAAGGAAACAAATTACAATAAAGGAAAAACTAAACGGATATTGATTAAATTAGTTTTTTACAGTTTGACGAGATTGTAATAGTACGTATCGTTTGATTCAAATAATGAATTTAGAATTTCCAGTTTTTGTTTTGAATAGTTATCATTCAGCTTGACAATCAGCCGTACGATATGTCAGCGATATATCTCGTGTTAATCAACCAAATCATGATTTCGTCCAAACCAGTTCTGAGCAGATTATGCAAGCATTACCACTCAAAAACATATGTATCAATATCTAACGTGAAAGTTACCGCTCCCACACAAATCCTTGAATATCATGTCAAGTCGGAAATGTACATGAACCACATGCTTTGATTCGTTGAATGGCATAACCCAGCTGTTTTCAATTTTCCAGTTAGACTACAACCTATCCTTTTTTTGACTGTTAGTAGAAATGGATGTGATGCCAACTAAATCTGCATTTTTCATTAATTCTTATGTCAAACGGGATCATAAACTATACTTAACTTTAAATTGTTTAGTATTTAATAAATGGTCATCATCTATATTCATGATGGATATAGATGATGACCATTTATTGAATATCATAAATGGTCATCATCTATATCCATCATGAATAGTTTGTGGAGAAGCCCTGTATGAAGTACTTTATAAGAATTATGGACCAAATCTGAAACATTGGGAGCTTAGTTTTTTACCACATAATGAGCTAAATATCTAACAATTGAAATTTCTAGATTTCTTTATATTCTAACATTCCTTTTCTAAGTTATAGAGTAGGTTTTTTTATACTGTAATGTGTCCTCCAAAAAACTAATCACAGATAAAAAAAAAAAAAAAGACATTCTAATCTAAATGGAATTTTTCCTATGAATAAAAATACTAAAAGTATACTTAATGATTTAATATTTTATTCTTCTGATCAATCTGAGGAGTTAATTATAGAACGTCTTTTAGTTTGATTAATGTTGTTGTTATTATAAATCCATACATGATTTCCTATTTAATCTCAATTTATTACATTGATTGATGATCCTTAATAGGTCACAAAAAAAGAGAAGAAAAGACAAAAGTCAACAGCAACAATTACTATTTCATTCTTAAGCATTATTCATGCAAGCTATCTAGATATATCATTTACCTAAATCTCATAAAAAATATCTGACACGGAAAATAAATGTATAAATTGTAAAAGACATTGATCAAAATGATAAAATGAAATAAGAAAGCAAATCCTACCGTAATTGCCTAAACAGATATTGTCCTTGCAGTGAAACCCCAGGGAAAATGTTAAGTATTTGTAATGTTTAAAACAATTAGAATTACTTGCATGAATTTTTAACATGTGATAAACAATTATACGTTTTTAATTTGTCTTTGATAAATCGTTATGGTTAGTGAGGCATCGGAAAACATACATATATTATAGATAACTAGTATATGATTATTTTAGTCTTTAGTTTTCTATGTTGTGTCATCTGTACTATTATTTGTCTGTTTGTCTTTTCATTTTTGGCCATGGCGTTGTAAGTTTGTTTTCGATCTATGAGTTTGACTGTCCCTCTGTTATCTTTTGTCCCTCTTTTATGTTTGTTTGTAAAGTGCTGAAACAGCATACCTGTGTACAGATAACCAATTGATTATTATCTATTATTCATCATATTGTTTTTCTTAAGTATTGATTGTTAAACGAATGTTATTTAAAATGCGCTTACAAAAAGGCCGGAAGATCCCACGGAAAATGCAAAACTCACAAGTCAGAGAATAACTGACAACACCATAATAAAACATTATAAAGAAAACTAAATATTGGGCAACACAAACCTCGACAGAATCTGCGTGTGAATTTAGGTTTTCAACCTGTCAAAAAATGTATGTCTACACAGGAAGAGAACGAAATGGAATAATAACATGCGATCAACTTATCGTCGTTTGAACCTTATAATGATGTATTTCCTATTTGGTAATAGTGGTAAACATTTTAAAAAGTTTAAAAGCTCAATATCATAAATATTTGACTGACACATAAAAAATTATGTAGGTATCGAATTTACGTACACGAAGAGTAACTCTTTGTTCGATCGGGGTTTTTTTTCTATACCCTTTTTGGAGATGTCTGGCATATTTGTTTTTATGAAATTGTTTTGTTATAAATTAAGTCGTTAGTTTTCTCAATTGAATTGTTTTATATTGTTCATGTTGGGGCCTTTTATAGCCGATTATACGGTATGTTGTTGTTGTTTTGCATCCAAAATGAGCAGAAGTTTCATACGAAGCATTTAATTGTATTTGCAAACAAGTATTTTAAATACGAATCAAATGTGATGCACATGAATGCAGCTCACTTATAATCTTATAGAGTAAATGATTTATTTCAACAGTAAAAATCAAATTAAATTAAATTCTCCAACGCAGTCATATACATCGATCCTGACACTGTTGTTTGAACGCTGTGTTATCGAAAGCATAAGAAGCATCGTTTTTTAGCTAAACGTTTAACTAGGCATCAACTCGTTAAACTGTTTGTTCTTTTCTTGTTAGTAACGGATACATTTGAACCAAGATTACCATCGACAGAGTTAATGTCCTTTATTTAGCAAGATAAGGATAACGCACTCTGATTAAAAAACATATCCTGTGTCTAACAGATATAAGAAGATGTGGTATGAGTGCCAATGAGACAACTCTCCAAAGTCAAAATTTAAAATGTAAACCATTATAGGTCACTACGGTCTTCAACACGATTCAAAACAGTAAGCTATAAAGGGCCCCAAAATTACTAGTGTAAAACCATTCAAACGGGAAACCAACGGTCTAATCTATATAAAACGAGAAACGAGAAACACTTATGAACCACATCAACAAACGACAACTACTGAACATCAGATTCCTAAGCCTTCTTACAAGGATCTGATAACACTCGGTTTTACTTTCTGTTCTGGCAATACTTACATCAGCCAATGAAAGTTCAGCATTAAATGTTTTAAAGGTGTGTACTTATCCGACAAAACTAGAGGACCCGAACGGTCTTTAATACAGAAAGTAGAACGGATCGTTTTCAGATCCTTGTGTGTAAAGCTTAGACACAGAGGATCTGTATTGTAATCAGATTGACGAGAACGCAAATTTTCAAACCTAAAATGAGGTACTATGTACAAGCAAATTCATTTGCAATTGCTTTTTAAAAATATATTCAAATGAACTAAACACCCCTTTAGGTCAAACTTTGTTAAGAGACATTGTTATACTTTACTATAGTAATCAATAATAGAATAATCAACAAAGAGTTACTTCATTGTCCCTCGGGAGACTGCTCGTTTGCAAAATTACCGAATCTGAACGTGCAAGCAGTAAAATGACCGCCCCCTTTTTCCGCAGGAAATACGCATAAGCAAAATACCTGTTTTGGAATGCACACGTAGAAAATGTTACCTTTTTAAATTTTGCTCGTATTTGCACGTCGAAGAAGAAATAAATAGTTGTCGTTTAGTGAAAATGACGGTTGGTCACAAGGTTTGGTTGCAGTTCTGATATTGACATGGCAAATATTCTACAGCAAAAAACTTTAAAACACAAAACATGTATTACCTCGTATTAAGTTTAGTATAATCATACAATTATAACCGTTATTAAAATTTACTGTCAAAATGATTAAATCATGAAAAGACTATTTTCCCTCCGTCCTGTGAACTTCGAAAAATAACCTTTTCTCGATTTAATTATTTCGGGTATTAACATTTGTTGAATTTTTATCGTCTCTTACGAGATGCATGTTTACTTTAAATAGAATAAGAAAGGGAGAACAGGTTGAACCAAAAAAAATAAGCTGTTGATGATGTAATACAAAAAGATTGTAATAACAATAATACCGAACTCCAAGTTGAATTCACTACACCAAATGGTGGACTATATCAACCTACGAATGTCTGAAAAAAAAAAACTGTTCAATTCTTGTTTTGGTACCTGAACTTTCCGAATTACACAATAGTGTTTTAAACATGTGTTTATAGCTAGCTTGACCTCCAACTTGTAAGACAGTTGCTTATAGTTCTGTAATATAACAAGTGATTTATAAAAAAGCAAAGTTGTATTAAATAAGCGCCTGTTAATTTGTCACTGTCTAATTGACATTCATCCAATGCCTCCATTATTTATAATATTCAATAATACATGGAAATCTACACCATCAGAATATGTCATTTATTAAATTAGCAGTGTACTTAAAAGCACACATGTTTAACGCCGAACATGTAGAAAACGATATATAATGTGTTTAGCTTATAAATATAACATTTCATGAAAAATGATCTCGAGTATATAAAACATTCAATACAGAACACACACTGTTATGTTCTTTTTCTATTTGAAATCGATATTCTGGTAGCTCAGGTGCCAGTTGTTGATCATGTGCACATATTTTTATCCTTTCGGAACACATGAGTTAGCCAATAGATTTCAAAAGGGTTTTTTGTGCTATGTGTACTGTGTATGTTTGTTTTCCGGAAAGCTGTTTGTCTTCTGTCTTAATGTAAAGTATCGTCGACAGTTTTTTTTTTTTTTTTTATATATCTCCTTCTTTTTGTTATCTCATTTTCGAAATACAATGAAACAAATAAATTTGGTAAAATTAACATGCATGCAAATAACAATAGATAGTATCCTATTTCTATGCTGCTAGCCTCTAATAACAATAAATAGTATCCTATTGCTATGCTGATAGCCTCTAATCAGGTTATACGACAGGTGGAACATGTGAATAAGGTTTTGTGTACATTTTTAGACCACGTAAAATCACCCTATTTGTATTTAGAATTCTGTCAAAATTATCATTCTTTTGGGGTTTTTTTTAAATGTTTTGTGGATTATTGGTTTTCTTTTCATCGTTTTTTTTTTCTTCGGCTTTTCCCTTTATATTTTGTGTCCTCTGATACTTTAAATATATATAATTATCAAACAGTCACATATTATTTTATACATGTGTACCATTCTATCAGCATGATGTAACCAAACATTAAAATGCATTTTTGCTATTTATATACAATTAGCATGAACAATTGATCAACGTTCTTGTCAAATATTTTAACCTTGTTTTTTTCCTTTAAACAGATAAATCTGTAAACATTCACAGTATAACAAATAATCATAAATGATATCCGGTTTATAAATTTGTACACCAGACGCGTGTTTCGTCTACAAAAGACTCATCATATAATGATCATATTTATTACATGGTAGCCACTTCATACGCAATGCACCTTCTAATCTATGATTTTGTATAGGACAACATATTATTTATGGATTCATAAATACTAAAATATAAAAATATAAATGCATTTTGTCATTTAAAACTAATTCATGTGATAACGACATGGTTTCGCTGACTTAGATCTTAGAAAACCAGATAAAATCGTCTGATTTGTAATTTAACCGATTGTGACATTTTAATTGATATGAACGATGTATTCATAGGAGGAGAAACTTAATTTAAACGATTTGTAAATAGATAAATCATCACATAACACTAAGATAGACTTTAGATAATTATATAGGATTCAGAAATAATCAAAGTTGCTTTTACAAATCTGCTTCCTCGTATTCAAACACATTCACTTATTTGTCGAAACATTAATATTGTCTTCAACAAATATAAAGATAAGAAAAAGAGGAAAAATATCATAGAAAAAAGAATAAAGTTACATGAAATTTTGCAATGTAAACAGTTTGAAATGTTGGGGTTCTTTTTGAATGATGGAGCATTAACATCAAGGATTGAAATGTTTGCTTTTGATAATGCATTTCTGCACCAAACTAAATACAAGGTTATTCTGATCGTCTGGGAGTACTGTTCAGCCGAAAAGCAAAATTTAGGTATCAACTAAAACAGGAAGAACTGAAACGAACGCTCATAATTCATGGCTTTAATCGGTGTATATTGGACAAAATAAGAGGAAGTGAGATTTTTTTCGAAATCACCACGGACAGTTTAGGGAGTCTACTAAGTTACGACCGGATATGTGAGAATTCAATTGATAACCTACATAGTAACAAATTGGGACTTTACTGTGCGGAGTCCAAATTTGTTTTATTAATAATCATAGAAATTCAAATTTTCTGATTTTGAAATTAAATGTGTTACATAGTCTTGTTGTTGCCGAGTCAACATATTCAGAATGAAACCGGGTTAAGTTGTATAATATTAGTTTGTTGTCTTGTTTAATGGTCATGTGTACTTCCCACTGAATGAGGCATTATGTCTATGTCTTTTCCAAGAATTAATCTATGGTTTCATCTTCTATCAGATAATTTGTCTCATTGCATTTTAGCATACGATTTATTATTAACGTAAGCTTAGTGCCTGCCTCCTTCAAAAGTTTAGTAATTAAATTCTGATTTTAAAAATCCGACGTTTGCATATTGAAAAATTAGCCGAACATATGTGTATTTTTTCAATAGTAAACCTCTCAAGAACATTTTTCATTTTCCTCATTATAATTATTTCTTTTATTTTCGTTAAAACCGTCGGTTTTGTTGTCAATATAATGGAATTTTATGCGACTGTCATAAAAGTGAGAGGTTTAGCTAACTTTAAAACCAGGTTTAATCCACCATTTTTTACATAAGGAAATGCCTGTACCAAGTCAGGAATATGACAGTTGTTTTCCATTCGTTTGAAGTGTTTGAGCTTTTGATTTTGCCAATTGTTAAGGGACTTTCCGATTTGAATTTTCCTTGGAGTACGGTATTTTTGTTGTTTTACTTTTTGCCATTATGTAATTAATAGTAATGTCATTGGACTGCATATCAAGAGAATATTCAAGCATCTCCCAGGAATCCGTTTCACTGTTGGGAGGTATATAAAAAGTTCCGACTAATGCCTTTTATCTTTAAAATTAAGCTGTAGCCGTATTTCTTCCAAATTACCACTTTCAAAGATCAGATCGACGATGAATATGGATATCAATTTTTTACATAAAGGATTATCAGCCTTGTGTGATCCTCCGCCAAGACGGATAGAGTTCTGATAATTTAAGAGTTAATTGATTTGTCTTATGTCTAGTTATTGGTTAACGAGGTTTCAGTAAACGTTAAAATGTCGAAGTCAGAGTATTCAGCTTGTATCACCTTTATCTAAAGGTAGGCTTTGTACATTTAAATGAAGAATTTTGTACCACAAAAGTAAAATGAAATAATCAATAAACGAAGAAGGTTCACATTAATAATGACTAATAATGTACATGCATGTTTCATCTCTGAAGGTCTTAGGCACATGTCTTGATGATTCAACCCATAGACCAACATTGATAATGAAAATGCCTTCGAAACAATTTTACGAATGATAAATAACTTGATTTAGATAAAATCAATATATGTTAGACTGTGTGTGATCTTTGTGCCTGGTGAGTATAGGCCAACTCTCACACAGTATAATTCATGAGTTATGTTTCATCTGGTTGAAATTGATCAAATTGAGAGCAGCCACATACCAAATTGAATCAACCATGTCAATTCAGGTATTTGGTAATAATAGTATAAATATAAAACATAAACATCTGCTGAGAACAAAATTGAATAACGATATGTAATATGCATAAAACATAAACAAAGGATGCACATTGATGGACCAAATAGTTTGGAGAAATAAGTATTCACAAATATAATTAATGAATAATAATAATTTCATCTAAAAATTTTGAATAGATTTAAAATACGACGTGTCATGTCATATCTTTTCCAAGTCATGATTGATTGAATGCTTGATTGATTATTAAATCGCTGAAATAGCATAACCTGTATATATATTTTATAATTAAGTACAGCATACTAATATTATCAACAGTATGCTTGTCTACGATAAAGATAGGAATCAACATTCTCTTAAAGGACTGCATACATGATTTGGTTGTATTGTGTAGGTCTTCAATACCGCATGGAATTAACCAATATTGACAAAAAGGATTTTCGGAGCTATGTAAAACAACCATATTTTACTTGTTCGCGCTTGAGTGACGTTTTTTACTATCAGAGCTTGTGTAGTAAATTCCAAACGTTTACGCGAGTCACAAGACAGATAATCGATCAAGATACGTATTCACGTGGTTATTAACAAGACTGAGGGTAATTTACAAATCCTTGACAATAATGAAATATGTTCATTTGAAATAAAAGAAGAAGAAGAAAACAAAAGTAAAGAACAAGTGAAGAAAAACAATGTAACACTAGTTGACATCATCACATATTAGATTAGTAAATACGTTTAAAATTTTCAAAATTATTCTGAATTAAATGGCAAGCTACACGACAAATCAGATCATTGAGGCCCTTGAGGAAATGATATGAATATAGTAATGATTTGTATGACCATGATGACTATCATTTCAGAAGAATATGTGATTATCTTTATCTAATGATGCTTTCAAATAGGCATTTACTTTTAATAGTCATGGAAATATATACAATTGTATTAATATGAACAGTAACATCTATAATACTAAAATAACGAGGTCCAATTTGTCAGTCGGCATGACATGAAGACGACGATTCAAAGAATTCAACTTTATATATAACTAATATAGGACAATGGTGTTGATTAAAAATTACATCATTCCAGGCCCTTTGTTTTCCAAATAATTAATTTAACCAATAATTAACAAGTTCCGGGTCGAATCCGCTACCGATACTAATAGTATATGTCACATATAGTTTCCGGTTTAAGTATGTATGTATGTTCTGTATCTTCCTCCTTTAATAGGAGCAGCACCATGGGATATTGTGTAAAGTATGAGCATAAGCCTTCCCAGTTTCCCAGTCTGGCCTAGACGGGTCTTACTACCAGAAGTAGTTAGAAAACCAGGACGGGTTCAAACATAAAGATTTTTAAAGCACAGAAAAATGTGCACCTTATAATCAGCGTGACTTTATTAGATGACAATATGAATGCAAAAGTATTCCTCAAGTCAAAATTGTGTTAAAACTTCATTTTCTTAAAACGATAAATTCTGTGAATCATATGTCTTGCTAGGATTCAAATGAAAACGGTATCATTCGCTATTACGAATTGATTCTCTGTCAAAATTATTGGTTGCCCAAAATTTACGAAAATGCCCACCAAAATACATATCATAGTGCTTGTATTTTAACAAAGCAATATATTAATCGAGAAAACATTCAGAATTAATTGCTGGTGTCCAAATTTATGAAAATTGACAACCAACGAACATTAACTTTGAATGCATCAGTCTCTTTGCCTCTCAGAAAATGTGCAAGCTGGGCCCTTGCTGACATGTAAGTTTTCTAGTTTCATTTTGTTGAGATTTGCTGACCCTGGCTTTTCTTTAAATTTCTTCTTTTGTAAGCTGTGGTAAGGAAATTATCATTTAGATGTAAAGTCCGTGTAACGTAAAAGTCAAGAAAACGAATCATGAATGATCGATACCCGAATTAGTACGAACGATGTTCGTACGTTGCTGGAACACGTCGCGAACGATGTACGAACGAAAACGAAACGCTGCCCGAGCGTTGCATGGACGCGTAAGGTAAGACGCGTATATAGTATATATCATAAATCATAAACCATATGAAAACGATACCATAAACACAACCATATTTAACGAATGCACATGTAGGACAGGAAGCCACAGGACAAAAAGTCACGGAAAAAGGTCACAATTTAGTTTAGTTGTGAAATAATTTTTCTTTAATGAACAATAGACTTATTTAAGCATATATATATATTTTTGAATAGTTTAATCTTAATAAACCAAAGTTATAGTAAAAAATAATAATGATTTGATTATTCATGAGAAAACAAGCTGTCAAAGTATGCTTTTAAAATGCTGACTTCATGATGCATTATAGGATAAATGCGTTTAATCCTTATAATTCTTTAAAATTTGAGATGAGGAATTTAATTTCCCACTCGTAACCTCTATCACACGTAAATTGTATATCTGTGTCATTGAATTGGCCTGGCGCAGAGATATATTTTTGGTTAACACAAAAAGTATACGTACTCCATGAGATTTGCTATCTGATAAAAAAAAAACTACAAAATATCTTATTATCATTCAAATGAATGTTTTGTGTTTATTATTTAATTTAACGATGAACGCGAAATGAAAATAAATATTTTTAACGTCGAGCTGGTTTGTGTTATTATTGCCACCATCTTGTTTATAACATTGGTTACAAAAAGTAGCTCTGTCAACATCGTCTATCAAAAAAAAAAATATCTTCAAGAGCCACTACCAAAAGCCCTCTCGACCAATCGTATAAAAGTATTCCCTAATATGGAAATCATATAAGAATTATATAAATATATCCTTACTATGATTAAAAGTTAACAATTATTCACTTAGTAACAGTCAGAAAGCTGACCCCGGTTTGACCCAATTTCTTAAGACAACAATGGAAGTCATGTGACCATCATATTTGGTCATTTTGTTGTCATTTTTTCTTCAACTGAAACGAGTCTCTTTCCTTCAAAAAGTCCTATCAAATGAAATCAAAGCATGTTGTACGTTCTAAAGGACAGCTGTGTATACTTTGTAGATGTTCTAACATACAAATTGTTTTGATTAAACGTACTGAATTACAATACGAAGCCTTCAACCTGCAGGTCGTCACTCAACGCGTCATTTTTTTTTTCAACAAAGAAGTTAAAATTTCTCTTCACTTCTTGGGAACCTATGCTAAATTTAAAATATGTGATGAGACTTTTGATGAACTAGCCTGTGTCAAATGTTATGTTACTTGATATGCTGTAATACGCAAATGTGCCACTTCGATCTGTCAAAATTTTCGACGAAGCGGTTCAAATAGTATTTTACGAGTTACGTCTCGTTGTTGACACTTCAAACTTATTTCTTATTTTACCATTTTAGCACCATATGCTGTTATTTATGAGTGAACATAATGAAAATAATTAATTACCTTTTAACTAAATACAATTGATTATATTTTACACAAGAAACTATACTACAAAGGCCAGAGGCTCCTGACTTGGGACAGGCGCAAAATGCGGCGGGTTAAACATCATATGAATATCAGGCACAATCCCTCCCGTTAGGGTTTAGTATCATACCATCATAAAATATATGAGAAGAGCATAACCCGTGTCATGCCAACAACTGGTTTTTAAATAAATGTGTTTAGTTCCGATGCAAAGACCCTATAAGTGAATCAATATTAAAGCCAAAATATGCAATCTTTAATGACCTGACAACAGTATCGTAACTATATCCCTTCTTAATAAGTCTATTTAAAGGTTTTGTTAGCTTTTGAGGTGAATACAGACATTTTAGTGCTTTATAAAGAATATTACCATAAAAGATTGGATGTGAAATACCCCAACGTATAAGAAGTCTGCATGTTGAGCTATATTTACGAATGATGTCCTTGTACCGATGATAAAATTTAGTAAATGTTTTGACTAGTTTGTGATATCGAAAACCCTGGTGTAATAATTTTTCTGTAATACATAAATTTCTTTCGTTAAAATCTGAAACGTTGTTACATACACGAGCGAATCGTACAAGTTGAGATATATAAACACCGTAAGATGGTGACAAGGGAACGTCACCATCTAAAATGGATAATTAACGATAGGAAATGAAAATCATCTCTTTTATCATAAATTTTTGTATTAAGCTTTCCGTTAATGATATAGATATCAAGATCGAGGAAAGGGCAGTGGTCATTGTTAGTATTAGCTTTATTTAAAGTAAGTTCAACAGGATAAATTTCTTTAGTATACATACTGAAGTCGTCATTATTGAGAGCCAATATATCATCCAAATATCTAAAAGTATTATTAAATTTTGTATCAGATGTTGTTTCGATGGGTCTTTGCTGATTTTAGTCATAAATTGTAACTCATAGCAATACAAAACAGGTCCGCAATAAGTGGTGCACAGTTAGTCCCATTGGAATTCCGATAACCTGACGATATACGGAATCTCCAAAGCGAACAAAATATTATCTAGTAAAAATTCAAGGGCAGATATAGTATCAAAGCATGTCCAATTGACATAGTTAAGGAAATGCCTGTACCAAGTCAGGAATATGACAGTTGTTTTCCATTCGTTTGAAGTGTTTGAGCTTTTGATTTTGCCAATTGTTAAGGGACTTTCCGATTTGAATTTTCCTTGAGTACGGAATTTTGTTGTTTTACTTTTGCCATTATGTAATTAATAGTAATGTCATTGGACTGCATATCAAGAGAATATTCAAGCATCTCCCAGGAATCCGTTTCACTGTTGGGAGGTATATAAAAGTTCCGACTAATGCCTTTTATCTTTAAAATTAAGCTGTAGCCGTATTTCTTCCAAATTACCACTTTCAAAGATCAGATCGACGATGAATATGGATATCAATTTTTACATAAAGGATTATCAGCCTTGTGTGATCCTCCGCCAAGACGGATAGAGTTCTGATAATTTAAGAGTTAATTGATTTGTCTTATGTCTAGTTATTGGTTAACGAGGTTTCAGTAAACGTTAAAATGTCGAAGTCAGAGTATTCAGCTTGTATCACCTTTATCTAAGGGTAGGCTTTGTACATTTAAATGAAGAATTTTGTACAACAAAAAGTAAAAATGAAATAATCAATAAACGAAGAAGGTTCACATTAATAATGACTAATCATGTACATTTGAGCATGCATGTTTCATCTCTGAAGGTCTTAGGCACATGTCTTGATGATTCAACCCATAGACCAACATTGATAATGAAAATGCCTTCGAACAATTTTACGAATGATAAATAAGTTGATTTAGATAAAATCAAAATATGTTAGACTGTGTGTGATCTTTGTGCCAGGTGAGTATAGGCCAACTCTCACACAGTATAATTCATGAGTTATGTTTCATCTGGTTGAAATTGATCAAATTGAGAGCAGCCACATACCAAATTGAATCAACCATGTCAATTCAGGTATTTGGTAATAATAGTATAAATATAAAACATAAACATTTGCTGAGAACAAAAATTGAATAACGATATGTAATATGCATAAAACATAAACAAAGGATGCACATTGATGGACCAAATAGTTTGGAGAAATAAGTATTCACAAATATAATTAATGAATAATAATAATTTCATCTAAAAAATTTCGAATAGATTTAAAATACGACGTGTCATGTCATATCTTTTCCAAGTCATGATTGATTGAATGCTTGATTGATTGTTAAATCGCTGAAATATCATAACCTGTATATATATTTTATAATTAAGTAAAGCATACTAATATTATCAACAGTATGCTTGTCTACGATAAAGATAGGAATCAACATTCTCTTAAAGGACTGCATACATGATTTGGTTGTATTGTGTAGGTCTTCAATACCGCATGGAATTAACCAATATTGACAAAAAGGATTTTCGAGCTATGTAAAACAACCATATTTACTTGTTCACGCTTGAGTGACGTTTTTACTATCAGAGCTTGTGTAGTAAATTCCAAACGTTTACGCGAGTCACAAGACAGATAATCGATCAAGGTACGTATTCACGTGGTTATTAACAAGACTGAGGGTAATTTACAAATCCTTGACAATAATGAAATATGTTCATTTGAAATAAAAGAAGAAGAAGAAAACAAAAGTAAAGAACAAGTGAAGAAAAACAATGTAACACTAGTTGACATCATCACATATTAGATTAGTAAATACGTTTAAAATTTTCAAAATTATTCTGAATTAAATGGCAAGCTACACGACAAATCAGATCATTGAGGCCCTTGAGGGAAATGATATGAATATAGTAATGATTTGTATGACCATGATGACTATCATTTTAGAAGAATATGTGATTATCTTTATCTAATGATGCTTTTAAATAGGCATTTACTTTTAATATTCATGGAAATATATACAATTGTATTAATATGAACAGTAACATCTATAATACTAAAATAACGAGGTCCAATTTGTCAGCCGGCATGACATGAAGACGACGATTCAAAGAATTCAACTTTATATATAACTAATATAGGACAATGATGTTGATTAAAAATTACATCATTCCAGGCCCTTTTGTTTTCCAAATAATTAATATAACCAATAATTAACAAGTTCCGGGTCGAATCCGCTACCGATACTAATAGTATATGTCACATATAGTTTCCGGTTTAAGTATGTATGTATGTTCTGTATCTTCCTCCTTTAATAGGAGCAACACCATGGGATATTGTGTAAAGTACGAGCATAAGCCTTCCCAGTTTCCCAGTCTGGCCTAGACGGGTCTTACTACCAGAAGTAGTTAGAAAACCAGGACGGGTTCAAACATAAAGATTTTTAAAGCACAGAAAAATGTGCACCTTATAATCAGCGTGACTTTATTAGATGACAATATGAATACAAAAAGTAAAGGCTAAACATAAGGCGTAGGTACTTTAATTCAGTCACGGAACCGCGATGTCGCGGGTGTGTTCTAGTGTTATCTATTAAGACATGCAGCCACAAGAGTTTTGATTGTTTGTGTCTGTAAACAAGTATAACAAAAATACCGAACTCCAAGGCAAATTCAAGAAGGGGACGTCCATCAAATTGACAAAATCAAACGTTATCAAGACCTTGCTCTTGATCTTGCCGCTGCTGCTTCGGCGTATGTTATGAGTTTTGGAGGTGTATACTCGCGCCTATTAAGTTTCCTGTCATAATCATGTTTTGACATAGTGGTCCTTAAGCTTGACAATAATTTTTCTCGGATGTTCAGTTAACTGATTTGCTCTGTTTTTGTGAGTATCTTTCGGGTTGTGAGATCGACCAATTATGTGTGATCGAATTATATCTCCGAGAGCAAATTCGTTGTGAATTGATTTGAACATCTCCGTAACCAATTGAAACAACAACATCAGAAGATCTTCTCTGGAAAACACACATAAATAACAATATTATATCGTTATTAAAAATATTAACATTAACCTACCACCATGTTGCCCTTTTTAATTTTTTTTAATCGAACGTTACTGATGCGTCTTGTGTATATAAAACGAGTGTTTTCGAAATATATTTTTTAATTTTAACACTGGTATCTATGATGAGTTTATTTTCAGAGTTATATCTGTAATATATTCCACCATTGTCTTGACGTCAGATAAACAAAAGATGGAATTGCATTTTGGTTGTAGTAAAACGCGTTTTTGGGAGTAACAATGCCGACTTAAATCCAATGTTTCGAACAAAAAATTAACACGGGTATCTATGATGAGTTTAATTTCACAGCTATATCTATATTATATTTCACCATTGTCTGGGCGTCACATTAAGAAAAGATGGAATTGAATTTAGGTTGTAGTAAACACCGTTTTGGGAGTAAAATGCCGACTTCATAAGATGTAGATGTGCATAATATGTTTTAGTTAAATTCTGCTTATTATAATATATTGGAAAAAACTTAAAAACCACTACGAACCCTTTGAGAAATGTTTTTGTAGAGGCAAATATCCAAAAGTATAGGTAGGAATCTAATAAATTATCTATATATTAAAAGTGAACAATTATTGGCTTAGTAACAGTCGGAAAGCTGACCCCGGTTTGACCCTTTTCTAAAG
>JAASAO010001687.1:0-80643 GCA_017311375.1 Mytilus coruscus | reverse complement strand
TGCCTAATTAAATCTACAACAATAGGCAATCAATTTGGATTTCCACAAGAATTTGCTTATTTGGTCAAAATCGTGTTGGTTATAAATTATAATTATTAAGACAAAGTTTATATACAGCATATTACATTGTATCTATTTATCTATTTATCTATTTATTAATTATTATTACCATTCTTATTATTTTCAATATTTTATCCTGTTAAAGGTTAATTTCAATCACTGGAACAATCCTTATATAACGCGTGTTTCCGTGTCATTTACCAGTAGGTTCTGTAACTGTACCCCTGCGTTCAATGTAGGTCATTGAAGCCAGAAGGAAGATGTTTCCAAAAAAAAAAAAAAAAAAGAGATCAAAAACAATTCAAACCATCTTTTATCGAAACATCTAAAATTAACCATGGTGTTTTTGGTGCAGGGAATTCATATTGTTCAGTCTTAAGTTTTCTATGTTGTGTTTTGTGTTGTTCAGTCTTAAGTTTTCTATGTTGTGTTTTGTGTTGTTCAGTCTTAAGTTTTCTATGTTGTGTTTTGTGTTGTTCAGTCTTAAGTTTTCTATGTTGTGTTTTGTGTTGTTCAGTCTTAAGTTTTCTATGTTGTGTTTTGTGTTGTTCAGTCTTAAGTTTTCTATGTTGTGTTTTGTGTTAGTCTGTTTCTAGTTCTCTATGTTGTGTTTTGTGTTGTTCAGTCTTAAGTTTTCTATGTTGTGTTTTGTGTTAGTCTGTTTCTAGTTCTCTATGTTGTGTTTTGTAGACTGTTGTTTGTCTTTCCGTCGCTTTTTCTTGTTTTGTGATGGTGTTGTCAGTTTCTCTTCAACTGATGGAATTTAAATTGTCAATTTGGTATCTCCCGTCTCTCTTTTTCACATCTGATCTATGCCAAAAACAGCATCATTTGTCCTTTATAATATGATGCTCATTAATAATTTTTTACAAAAATTAATAACATTACAGCCTAAACAGAAAGATTCATTTTTCATGCAAATTTTCTATCTATAAATTTATCAGTGTTTGTATGTAGAAACAGTTTTGATATTACATGTACATCGTCTACAAAGATTGTCTGAAGACATGCACTTAAGTCAAGAGCCTGTTGTTCAGTGGTTGTCGTTTGTTGGTGTGGTTCATAAGTGTTTCTCGTTTCTCGTTTTTTATAAAGATTAGACCGTTAGTTTTCCTGTTTGAATTGTTTTACACTAGTCATTTTGGGGTCCTTTATAGCTTGCTGTTCGATGTAAGCCAAGGCTCCGTGTTGAAGACCGTACTTTGACCTATAATTGTTTACATTTTACACATTGTGACTTGGATGGAGAGTTGTCTCATTGGCACTCATACCACATCTTCTTATTTATACTTAACATTTATAATTTTTACAACATTCCTGGGTAGGTTCTTGACATTATAAATATGACATTGTCAGTAGTTAAACATAAAAGACATAGATAAATATATGTTACGTGTTATCATTATTTGCATTCTACAAATCGGGCTAATTTTAATTTCTAAGACTTAACAACTTAGATAGGCGGAAATAATCTGATATATTTTTCAGCGCGTGTGGTAATGCCTTAATCTCACATCCCGGAAACATAACTTGTATTAAATATCCAAACAGACGAATTGTAATCCTGATCATTATACATTGAGATATTTACGATATCCTAATGTTTACATCCTTCAGATTTGCCTAACGTCAAGTAATGCTAAAATGTAACGTTCGTCATTGGAACATTCAAACTACCGTCTAGACAAAAGTAAAAGGATGTATTGTTTTATTACTTTTGTTTGTTTGATCGTCCAGTGGCAAATATTTCATGCATATTCAAGACGTCAAATAAAAGAAGATGTATGGAATACTTTGAAGACTCAAAACTATAATCTACAATAAGAGATAAAGAACATTTGTATGTTACTGTGCGGCCGCCAATGAAGAATAAATACTTCTAACATAAATTGAGCTAAACAAGGTCCCGGTTAAACTCGATAAAAAGGAGACTAAAACAACCGTTGTAATCAGCCAGTTATCATCTGTCTCATTTAATTATTTTCCTATATTTATCATGCTTTAAATACATTTAAATAATGCTAAATGCAAAATATCCTCATTTCTATATACATATACATAAGAATGGGAGGTTTCTATATTTTTTATAAAACGCACAGCTCAATTTGTCTTCAGAATGTGTAAAACCATTAGAGGCCTGGTTTGTTGTGCAGAATTTCCTGCATAACTTCTATAAAATTCAGATAATATTGTAAACTGATCAAAAGTTAATAAGAACTTTATTTCAGCACAGTTGAATTTCCCACCAGTAAATCAAAGCAGGAATGATTTTACACATTAAGAGATATTAATGGGGACATTAATTGATTTGTTCTGTTTAGCTTGTTAATTAATCAATCAAATACTATGGTTTCATTTACTGCTAGATGGATTTTCTCCCAGCATTCCTTGGCTGCCGGGAACATAAAGCACTTGTATAAACAATCTCATTACATAATCTTGCTTGATGTCTGGATGATCGATTTAATGTCTTTCATTGATCTCCTTATTAATGTGTCGAATTACAGGGTGAATGAGGGTCTAGAAGACACAACTTTTTCCCAAGGAGATGAATTGATTGACTGTTGGTTACTTAACGTCCAGTGGCAATTATTTCATGCATGTTCAGGGCGATTTCAAAAGAAATAAGATCCATGAGCAAGTATTATTTTACGAAACATCAATTGGAATTCTATTTATTGTCAATTTTTCCTGAAACTGAGCGACAAAAACCAGCTAAGGAATATTTTAGGACAACTAGGACTTCAGTTGTTCATAACTTTTGCACTTACACTATCGATATGAATTCTGACTGGTCAACTGATTTTCAATGTGTGAATATATTGTTATACATCTTTAATTGGTATAGATTTATGCTTTTCTTCGCTTATACTTGAGTCTTTTGAGCACTGCGAAAAATATTCATCTTATTATGGTGATACTTTCTGAATTTTCACTCTTTAGCAAAAGCTACTTTGACCAAAACACATTTAATATTCAACGTTTTTACATTTTTTTTCATATTTTATAAACAGTTTTCTCAAATAATTATTTACAAATTATCTTTTAACGGTGATCTGAATCAGAAGAAAATCCAATAAAAAGACAAATTCCTATTTAACTGAAAACTAAACAGTTTTTATTTTTGTTTGCAAATATGAAGTATTTTCTTCCTTAACCGAACAGTCCATGATCTTATAGACTAGTTCCCTATCCTTTATCTGTTTGGCTCTGACAGATATTCAACAAGGGTGTCTCAGATACCCGTATGTTGCAAGGAGGAACCAGTCTATGGATCTTATCATTGTTTGTAAATGCGCTAATCCTGTAACGAGTACTTATATAGGTTTCAAAACATTTATTGAATTGACAAATTTCTACATTGCGTAAGGTTTCATTAAATGTTAGTTTTGTATGATGTTTCAACACCCTCTAAAGTGTTTTTAATTTAAGACAGTTAGTCGTGTACGGATATTTTATGTCAATAAAATATGTGGACCAATGAACTCACAATAAAATGATATTGACTACCGCAGCGAAACAGCTAGCTAGTGACTTCATTAATTGACACACATTTTCGGCGTCCAAGGTCTTCCCTATTTGGAACGTTTTCAGAACCCCAGGAACGATGTATTGAAATATAATACGGGAATTAGAATAGATAGATTTAGCCTAACAGATTTTAACTGAATGTGAAACATTTAGATCGGTTGGTTTCTATGATAGGCCCGGTACTTAACTATATTTATCACGTTTGCTTGCACTATCGCCGTAAAACATCTGCAGTTTCAATGTACAAAAGTGGCTTATTAATTGTAATGCAATGTATATTGCATTGACGCAATTCTAAATGAATATTTGCAACATAATCGAAAAACGTGCAGAGTTACAAGCGGTGTTAGTGGCGGATCCAAGACTTTAAAATTGGTAAAGCGGAGGGCCACTGAAAATTAAGGGAAAGGGAAAATAGAAAAGTACTCAAATATTAACTTACTTTACTGTTGAATTATGCCATCCTGAATTTATTAACTGTTGAATTCTCGCTCGACACAAACCATTTCTTTAGCTTTTTTTCCTTTGTAAAATTTTTACCTTCGGTTATAGATTGAAATCATCATGCTATAATGTAATCTGACTTTGTATTTCCTCCTGAACGTTTTGAGAGAATTGAATCACTCCTGGCTACTGTACTACAAGTTATTGGTAGGAATCGTAAATCTGACATGCAGGAGCATTTCTAAGACACCGACCATCCATTTATTTTTGTATTTAAAACAAATGTTTAATTGAAAGTTTTTTTATTTATTTCTGAAGGTATTTACTAAGTAATACTTTTTTTTATATTTCTTTTGAACAGCTGGAAACAATTTGGTAGGCTCTAATAAAAACATAACACCCTCCTCCTTTTAAAATCGAACAAAACTTTACTTGTTTATAATTTAATTGCATTTACCTTGGAAATTTGGAAGTAAGGTGGAGTATAACATTCCCAAAGTAAATATTCTGAATTCTCCCCTGGATAAGAAGAGTCAATAAAATAATCAAAACAAGAAAAAAAGTACTCACTCATATGTTTCCTGGTCCTACAAAGTAATTAAGAAATGTCACCAACAGCATAACTTTCAAAAATATGTAAAAAAATATGAAAAAAAAACCACTTGTTAATTGTATATCCGAAGTGCTTTTCTGGATCTACAAATGTACCTTCATCACAAATGCTCAAAGCCAAATATTTGAAAACCAAGGATGTATAGGTTCAAGTGAAGAGCTATATACAATGTATAATCACTGCGATCCTTTTTAAGTGCTTCAAAAAAAATTGTGCTATTGTTAAGTAAAACTGGTTCCGATCTATAGGTATACATTGCAGAGTAGGATTTAGGTTAAAAGTCAATATATTTATTTATCTGAAAACTTATTGAAATAGGGCAAAAACTTCAAGAGCTTTTCAAACATTTTGTTCCTTACATTCTACATTATCTAAACATGTTGAACTTTTCATACATTATTCTATATTTAGTTGTTAATATTCCTTAACAGTTATTGTCTTGAACTTAAGGGGCCGTCTTTGTAAATAGAATAATTGAAAAGGACTTAAAGCACTGACTAAACGAATATATTATGTACATACAGCTTTACAAGTAGCAATTAAAACTAGAAATGTCCAAGGATTTTTAATACTCCATAAACTTTTGAATATTTTCTTAACACAAATACATGTTAATGAATTGATTCAGTACAGACGTCCTCAAATATCGAGGATCCACTCATACGTGTTAAAACTGAAAATGCAAATACCAAAAACTACGAATTGTTTGCATTGTTTACATATCTCAATTAATACATTACCGTCGTATACCTGTTCACATTACATGAAATTCGTCAACAGAAGTGTGCTCCTACAGCAAAAACTCCCGAAGGAACTTTATAAGAAGAACGATTGAAATCGATACTACGCCTGCTTACGGTCATCATCACGAATAAGTTGATCGATATAATGCATGTGTTTTTGTTTTAACTCCTAATATACATGTTAAGCTGTCTTAGATCTAAAGACGACAAAATAGTCGCTTCACTGATCGTATCATATCCCTATTGTAACATTTTACGGATTCCAGATTCGCAAAACGGGTGATGCACGCATAGCAGGAGACGCGTACATTGTCGACGCATATAGTCACGCTCCGTTTTGGAATTCAAACGCTTTCCTGAATTTAGTTGTCTAGCTTTGTTTATATTCTAGATTTACGAGGGGGAGAGAGAGAGAGAGAGAGAGAGCAAATTATAGTTCTAGAATATTAAATGTCAAAATGGTCAAGGACTACACCAGACCGTCAATTGATTTCTATCAAAAGGACTAGAAAAGGATAAAAAAAAAAGCACACAAGCAAATATATGGATATGTCTATAGCTGATTAAAAAATCAGCTTTCGTTTTTTTATTAGCTATAGTTTGAGGAGGGGATAAGGCGTCTGCGTAATGCTAGGCGGTGTTGTCGTAGAAGTGAGAAGTAAAAAGTACAGATTCCAACCCGGTCGGAGAGAACAGTAAAGAATCAAATCTACACTAGCATTATTATATAAATATATATAAATAAATTTAAATTCAAATGAACAACATCAAAAACACAGCAAAATAGTTAAAAAGATTAAAAAAACTTTTTGTATTTGTTTCCTGTTATTGTCTGTGCTTTGTAGACATTATACAATATATACCTCTAATACCTCTTATACTGGTTAATAACATTCCGCAAAAAAAACCGTTCAATTCGTTGCTAGCTAAAGGATCTTGAACTAAAAGTGATGTGTGAGCATTTACTCTGTGTGAAAACCTCACTGAGATGAAGGACAGTAATTACACGTGTTGTTCCTTTGCTTTGGGTATTGGAAGGCGCGTGCAACCCTTTTGTGTCGTGAATCGGTAATACAATTTTCACGTTCGATTTTAAGTTCCTGATGTCGGATAACTTCTTTTGTATTGATTTTATCGGCATTGATTTCCTGTCCCCTCAGGGTAAAGTTTTGGTCACGATTCATGAAATTAAACTAAACGAAAATGAAACGTTTTTGTTAACATTCTTTCCAATATAACACATTCTTTATCGTGATAAATGTGAAACACAATTACACTCAACCCGTAAAAATATTTATACCTAATGACTCAGTTTCTAAATCTACTTTTGGAATAGTTTTTAATGCATGTATTAGGCAGGTGCTTTCAGACAGGACTTCCAGGCTTATGTAGTACTAACTTACCCATTAAACTATTAACCTTGATTATCCAAGACCATTTTAGGCAGAATAATTAGTTAAGATAAAACTGACATATTTCATTTCACCGCTATTTGCAAATTTGTGTTTTGTAAATAGATATTGTAATTTGTTATCATTAGATACAAGGCTGAAAGTAGATGTCGATATGAATAAAACCTAAATACATGTACAGTTGAATCTGTAATTTAAAGCTGTGTTCATAGTAAATAAGAACTTACATATGTGTACAGAACGACTTGAATACAAATTTTAAAAAAATCCAATGACGAGACAAAATTTATTTTTAAATCCGACGAAGCTTGGCATTTAAAGAGTTGCTTTATTCCACAATTTCCAAAACCTTTCGAGCGTTATGAAAACGTATTAAAGAAACACGTACCATTTCCGTGGATTCCGAAATAGTGGTAATATATGTTTTCTTTATCTTGTGTATTCTCTTTTTAGACATCGAACAGAGACGGGCATACAGTAAATAGTTCGAAACTCATTGTATACAGTTATGATCGCATATCATTAAATAATTAGATTTTTAATGTAAACATGTACACTTTTTTTTGTAAGTTAGCGACTTCATTGCCGACGACACGTGATTCTTAAACAACTTTGGTCCTAACTTTTTCCGGGATATATAATAGTTTCTAGATAGTTCTGATCATTGTTTCCGACTTTCTCTAATTGAAGGAGTTACTGGATGAACAATATAAGTCAGTTCCTCGGGGATTTGTTAAAACAGAGCATGCCCATTGCTTTATACAAAAGCGTTATATTTTCTTCATATGCACGGATTTTTCTTACATGTCCTTACGGATCGCCAACTCGTAGTCAAGTACTGACCTTGTTGTCCTTATATTTTTGGTGTATAATACGTTGGCTTCACTAACTTCAAACCATGCATGGTTTCCCCAACATAACGTCACAGTACCCAAACTGCACATATTTAGCAAAAAAGCAGCGGAAATCTTTTTTTAGAGACTAAACAACTTGTGTTTTTATGATTTGACATTATGCACGTCTTTCAACATAGCTAAATATATGCAGATATGCACAAAACCTTCAGTGTATAAATTTTCAAATGAAATATTCACTGGAGAAAGTAAAATCTATGGAAACGTCGCCATGCGACATTTACAAAAAGTCATCTTCAAAAATGAACAAATAAAATATGTTACGAGCATCCATTTCTTAAAAAATGAATAGTAAGCATGGACTTGTGTCAAATTGATCTAAATATTTGAATAAATAAAACAAAACATCTGCAATTCGATTTTTATGGATGTGAATTTAAGCATGGATGCAATTTTGGTACTCCTCATTACAGAATCATGGATCGTTTGGAGGTCGGTTCAAACCCATTTTCTATGATTCAGTATTGATTTAAAATCAAATTGGTGGAACTATATAGTGAGTAAAAGATACATCTACGAAAGAAACCCAGAATGGAAACTTTTGTCTGCATCATAGATAAACGTAGATTAAAAAACTGTCAAAATAAGTGCGATTTGGGTACCCTCACGTTAGATTACTTAGTAAGTGCTGTAGTTACACAGAATCTTTTACTTGTTAAGCAATTATACATTAGTTAGTTGATTTTGGCCATTCCTTTTGTCATAAACGTAGTTCCACAAGTATTAATTTATACAATAGATATAAGAAGAAGTGGTATGAGTGCCAATGAGACAACCCTCCATCCAAGTAAAATTTATAAAAGTAAACCATTATAGGTCAAAGTATTGGATTTCAAATTTTGAATGTTTGAAAATAGCTAACTGATTTAGACATTTGAATTGAGATCATGATTATTACCCGAAAGTAGGAATCTGGGTAATTTTGTGAAATGTGAACGTCATTTTGTAGGATAATATCATATAATGTTAAATTAGCTTTTAAATTTAAATCGATATTTAATTTCCCAATAATACACAACATCAATGACTGCACGTGCTCTCCATTACAACAATGCAAAACAACTATTTAAAACAGAACCGATGTAAGAATTAAAGGTTAAATGTTACTCTACTGTATAGTTCTATATATTGATTAATTGTTGGTGTTGAATGCCACTTTCAATACTATTGTCTATTTCGAGGCGGTCATTCTTTATTGATAGAGGAAACCAGAGTACCCGGAGAGAACCACTAACCTTCGGCAGGAAAACTGACAATCCTTGTCTATTGAGATTGAGTCGAACGCACCAGCCACGTGCGGGTTCGAACTGATACAGTAGACGAACTACTCGGCCACCGAGGCCCATGTGGTTATATAGAGTTGTCATTAAGGATTGCATATTTTGGTATTAATATTGATTCACTCATTGGGTCTTTGCATCGGAAATAAACACATTTGTTCTAAAACCAGTTGTTGGTAAGATACGGGTTATGTTCTTCTCATATATTTTATGATGGTATGATACTAAACCCCTAACGGGAGGGATTGTACTTGATTTTCATATGATGAGACATAATCTTTCAATCAGTTTAATTGAGAACTGGAGCTGGCGTGTCAGTAACTGCTAGTAGTCCTTTGTTAATTTCTGTATCATTGTCATTTTGCTTAGTTTCTTTTGTTACCTATTCTGACATCGGACTCGGACTTCTTTTAAACTGAGTTTTACTGTGCGTATTGCTATGTGTTTCTTTATTCTACATTAGCTAGAGGTATAGGGAAGGGTTGAGATCTCACAAAACATGTTTAACCCGCCGCATTTTGCGCCTGTCCCAAGTCAGAGCCTCTGCCTTTGTTAGTCTTGTATGTTTTTGAATTTTAGTTCATTTATATGTTTTGAGTTTAGTGTGACGTCCATTTTCACTGAACTAGTACACAATTTTATTTAAGGGCCAGCTGAGGACCACCTCCGGGTGCGGGATTTTCTCGCTGCGTTGAAGACCCATTGGTGGACTTCGGCTGTTGTCTGCTCTTTGTTCAGGTTGTTGTCTCTTTGACGTATTCCTCATTTCTATTCTCAATTTAATGGTAAAAGTCGTGATTGTATCCATAAATGTATACGAGTCAATCCATTCAAAATATGCTTTGGTCAAAGCTTTTACACCAAATAAAACTACAAAAGAAACATTGAATTTTGAAATGGAGATATATATATAAATAAGAAGATGTGGTATGAT
Source organism: Mytilus coruscus (assembly GCA_017311375.1). Taxonomy (NCBI): domain Eukaryota; kingdom Metazoa; phylum Mollusca; class Bivalvia; order Mytilida; family Mytilidae; genus Mytilus; species Mytilus coruscus. Next base: position 70,712 of record JAASAO010001687.1, on the reverse strand, counting down.
TGCCAATGGGACATCTCTCCACAAGAGACCAAATGACACAGATATTAACAATTACTATAAGTCATCGTACGGCCTTCAACAATGAGCAAAACCCATACCGCATAGTCAGCTATAAAAGGCCCCGAAATGACAAGTGTAAAACAATTCAAACGAGAAAACTAACGGCCTAATTTATGTACAAAACAAGGAACGAATATATATATATATATGCATGTGCTCTCCTAAAAGCAGGAAATTTGGTTCATTTATGGTGTGTTTTACTGTACCTTTATCGCCTACTAGCTATATTTAGACCGCGTAATACATACCGTTTCTAATTAGTATACCTTTTCCTTGGTCAGTGGTTAAAATTTCAAAGGTATCTGACCACATATCCGTTATCATTGAACCATATGTTAAAATCTTTAAGTCATTATCCGGTCAAGATCGAAGTCGCTGACCGTTCGCTAAACAACATAATGCAAAAGAACAAGCGTATCTCATTAATTCAATATACCTTCTAAATATTCCTGTCATTAGAATATATTCTAATTTTATGCTCTGTTTGACCATACTGTTATGAGATAGTTACGCTAGATTTTTAAGGTGTATGAAGACCCCAGCATTCATCTTTCGTAAGGGGCATGTCCAGTGGCGGATCCAGAAATTTTCATAAGTGGGGCCCACTGACTGTCTAAGAGGGGCCCGCTACAGTCATGCTTCAGTGATTCCCTATATAATCAACCAAATTTTACCACAAAGGGGGGGGGCCCCTGAAACCCTCTAAATCCGCCTCTGATGTCTTTTAAATAAATTGTGTGCATGCGTCTAATTTATTTGAAACAATAGTTTATTTCAGAACGGAAATAAACCAATTATTTGTTTCCAATGAACTTTTGGGAGACAAATTCAACAGTCTTGTTCCTGTACGTTACTGATTTTTTTTTTAATAAAGTAAAAATAAACTTTTTATTCCGAGAAAAATAACATGTCACCTAAAAGATAAATTGGTCGGTGCCTCATTCAACATTTAGCAGATAATTCGTGATACCTATTAGTACGATGGCGTGTAGATTTTTGTTCTTTCGTATTAATCATAATTAGTTGTTGTCAAAAAAGTTTAGTCGTACAAAATTTAAAACAAGAATCGAGCCTTTTCATCAACAAATAAACTGACGTATTAAAGAAAAAAAAAAAAAACACAATTTAAAGTAAAAAGTTGAAAATTAACACTCAAGCCTAGAATCATCATCATTTAATGTCAAATTAAACGTTTGTGGAAACATTAATATAAAATATAGAGATGTGGAATGGTTGCCAATGAGGCAAAATACGTAACTGCATGTCACATTACTTCAACAATGATCAAAACAAAAACCGTATAGTCAGCTAGCTATAAAAGGCCCAGACATAAGTAAAGGTAAAACATATCAAACGAAAAGAAAAAAATAGTTATATGTGTTGTGAAAAACAGTAACATTGAAATTATATAACCGCCACAGGATATATCACATCAAATTTTAATGAAGACATTTAGCAAATAAATAAATTACTTTGTATTCATTCCATAAATCGTAAAATTAAGAAAAAAATCTTTGAAATATAAAGTTCAAATAAGTGTCAATGTTTCTTTACTTAAGATTACGATATCAACAATGGATATGTTTTACATTACGCAATTGTTAATGTGATTTGAATTTCATATGAGAGATTTAGTAAATAAAATTATTTGATAAATTGTAAAACTCAAAAACTGTTAAATGTGCGGGTCATATGAGGGTCAATGTTTCAAAACTTTTAATTAATGACACGAAGACGGATGTGTCAATTCTTAAGTGTTAGCTTTTGAAATTTAAATGACAGCATTTTAGTAAGAATTGTGGGTACTACAAAAGAGAACTATTGTAGCCTAGATGATAAAATAACAAAATGCATAAAGTAAATGAAAAATCATATTTCTAAAAAGATAAATGTCTTCTTAAGTTTGAGATCGTTGAATTTATTTAATAAATTTATAAAGGAAACACATACGAATTTCAACCACCCCTACTCTAATTTTGAAAGTGATATATAAATAAGAGACAGCAGAGTTGTTTATCCCATAAATCCGTTAAAACGATTCATATCAAAGTAAAAACAAAAAAGGAATTAAAAGAAATCCGAAAAGAGCGATGCCGGATGTGTCGAATGGGTAAGCGTCTCTTGCTATGCATGCATTACCAACCACGCGAATCAACATTAACAAAAATATCAAAATAAGGAATAGGACACACTCGGTAAATTACTACTACCAATGTACATAACAATTTCCCTTTTATCCGAGTGACTTTCCAAATTTTGGCTTTGTCTTTCTTGAAATCGAAATAATTGATGTATGGCTGAATTGCTGCTCACCCTGAAGATGCATGACATATTTGCCACTGGACATTAAGCAAACTACACCATATATACAAATTTGCTCGGCGACTGTTCACTAACGTTGTCCTTTTTATATTTACTACTGCCTTCGTTTACTGTGTTTTGGAGGAATTTTGTAAATAACGCATGATATGTAAATATACAGTGTAACGCATATGTAAATAACGCATGCTATGTAAATAACGCATGCTATGTAAATAACGCATGCTATGTAAATAACGCATGATATGTAAATAACGCATGCTATGTAAATAACGCATGATATGTAAATAACGCATGATATGTAAATAACGCATGTTATGTAAATAACGCATGTTATGTAAATAACGCATGTTATGTAAATAACGCATGATATGTAAATAACGCATGTTATGTAAATAACGCATGATATGTAAATAACGCATGATATGTAAATAACGCATGTTATGTAAATAACGCATGTTATGTAAATAACGCATGATATGTAAATAACGCATGTTATGTAAATAACGCATGATATGTAAATAACGCATGTTATGTAAATAACGCATGTTATGTAAATAACGCATGTTATGTAAATAACGCATGATATGTAAATAACGCATGTTATGTAAATAACGCATGTTATGTAAATAACGCATGATATGTAAATAACGCATGATATGTAAATAACGCATGTTATGTAAATAACGCATTACATGTTTTGTCCAGCGATCATTTACGTGTTTTCATAACTTAAAAAAAAGATTTAAAATTATTTAGCTATATTATTTAAAATTTTCTCGTAGAAATATTACAGACTTGTCATAAACTAACGTATCTATAGTTACTTTCAAATTAAAAAAAAAAAACTATAGCGTATTATGAACACAGTTAAATATATAGATTTATAAAAGTCTAATCAAATACTCGTACTAAGTAAACAAACAGGACACAGATTGGTTGATTGATATTTAACGCCACTTTCAGCACTATTGACTATATCGCTGCAGTCAATTTTTATTGTTGGAGGAAGCCGCAGTGTCCGGAGAGAACCACTGACCTTTGGCAGGAAAAACATGACAAAGAGACATCAATTCAATTTGAATAGAAATAATATGGAGTGTATGTACATTATACAATAATTCAAAAATTATTTTATCTAGGTACAATCGCTTTAAATTGATGCTTATAATCATGACAGCAGATGGCAGCTAGTCTTTGGGAATGTGCCTGACTTTTTTTTTAAGAAGAAAACGTTTATTTTACAATTTAAAACCTAATAAACTAGTTACAGAGGTATGCTTTAAACTAGTTGCTTAAAACATGTATGCTTGTGTCGTTGTTTGAGATTATTATTGTGCATGATTATGGCGGGTCTGGATGGTTGGTACTTCATTTCTGTATTCTTTAAAGTTTTATGTCATTTTCTCTATTCTTTACATTTTTAATCGTTATTCCCTATTCTTATATTTTAGCATCCGCTTTTCCATCCTTTTGTTTTTGGGCACATTTTCTCTATTCTTTATTTTAGACCATTATTCTGTAGTATTAGCCCATTTTTCTCTATTCTTTATTTTTAGACCATTATTCTGTAGTATTAGCCCATTTTTCTCTATTCTTTATTTTTAGACCATTATTCTGTAGTATTAGCCCACTTTTCTCTATTCTGTAAACCCCATCCAGACCCTCCTCATGGATTTTGCCTTTTGTATATGTCATGTCGTTTCTATGTCTATATAAAAATAAGAAGATGTTGTATGATTTCCAATGTGCCAACTTTTCACCAGAGACCAAATGACGTAGAAGTTAGCATGCAACTATAGGTAACCGTACGGCCTTCAACAATGAGCAAAACCCATACCTCATAGCATGCTATAAAGGCCCCGAAATGGCAAATGTAAAACGTTATTTGTCAATGTTGGTTTAAAAGTTAGGAACAGCTTGTGTTGTCTATGTTATGTACATGTCCGACTTTATATTTATATTTGTATAGACAATCCAATCATAGGGCCAACATAATAGATATATGAAGATGTGGTATTAGTGCCAATGAGACAATTCTCCATCCAAGTCACAATTTGTAAAAGTAAACCATTATAGGTCAAAGTACGGCCTTCAACACGGAGCCTTGGCTCACACCGAACAGCAAGCTATAAAGGGCCCCCAAAAAATGACTAGTGTAAAACCATTCAAAAGGAAAACCAACGGTCTAATTCATATAAAAACGAGAAACGAGAAACACTTATGAACCACATCAACAAACGACAACCACGGAACATCAGGTTCCTGACTTAGGACAGGTGCAAAAATGCAGCGGGTTTGAACGTTTTATCTGGCGCCAACCTTCACCCTAACCTGAGACAGTGATGTAACAATACGACATGAAAGGACACACTATAAAACATTAATTGAAAAAGGCTCAACTCATCAAAGTATGAATACTAACAGATTTTAGACAAAAGCTAGACCATGAAAATGTTTATATTATTGTTTAACATGTACTGGGTTATTCTAAACCTTATATAATTTATCAATTTGAAATTTACTGGGTTAAGAGTTCAATTAGAAGCCATGCAATATTTGATAATATAAATTCCGTATTAACGGGATCTTAATTTTATGATTTTCTTATGTATGTTTAAACATGGAAGGCTGTCGAAACCCTAAATAACTATGGATCTCGTTTGAAATTTGATATAACGGATCAACTTAAATGTCAAATTAAAATTAACAAAATGTTTTATTGTCCTGTTTAATAGAATTTTATTTAACTTATCCAATATATTCTATTGATTATGATATATCTCATTGCTGTGAACCTTCACCTTCCTCGACCACGTAATAAGTCTGGACTTTAACTGAAGTTAAGTTTCTCTTATTGTTGTGGCATTCTTATCGCCCCGGGTCTGTAAACAAGTTGCGAATTATAGTAGTACTACATTTAACAGAGATTATCAAAGATATGTCATAAATGCAAATTGAATGTTCCTTACTCGGTCATTTCGTTATTCAAACGAATGGCTAAAGAAATAAGCCCAATCTTGTCAATCTGTGATAATCTGCGTTTGGCAATAATATATAAACTCCTTAATAATTGAAAATCAGCGTATTTTATTTTAACAATTTTCACATTTCAACCCGGTGAGAGAAACAATTACAGGAGAAATTGGCATTATCTCTTTATAGTGAGGTTTGTATTCTTTGCATATTAGTACCGACGCACTTACTATTTTGCAGATTGTACCCTTGTGATATGACAGTCGTTCAGCAAAGTCATCGACCCAGTGATAGCATACACATGTACACATAATTGAGTGTCATTTACTCAATGTCCAGTAGGGGCCTCGGTGGCCAAGTGGTCTAAGTAGTTACTACTGTAATCACTAGCCAGTCAACACTGAGGTTGTGAGTTCGAACCCCGCCAGTGCGGGTGCACTCGACTCAATCTTAATTGACTAGGATTGTCAGTTTTCCTATCGAAGGTCGGTGGTTTCTCCGGGCACTCCGGCTTCCTCCACCAATAAAACTGACCGCCACGAAATAGCCCAAAAGCGGTGCTTAAAAGTGGCGTAAAACACCAAAATCAAAAATCAAATCAAATCAATGTCCAGTAGCAAATAGTAAATGCATGTTCTAGAACCAGAAAAAATAAACAATATTTGTCCTATAATTGTTAACTTTTATACATGAGAGTTGTCTCAAGGTGCGTTTACACGATACGATTTTCCGTTCGATTTTCCATCCGACTTGATACCGTCGTACAGGTAAATCGTATATATGTAGCGTTCTGTTCACACGATACGATTTTCCCTTCGATTTTGAGCAGATTTGAACAAGTGCTTTTATTTTTCTAAACGCAGCAACTTCCGAAATTATCTATACGGCATGTAATCGGCAATTATATTATTAAAATTTAAACAAATATTATTGAATTATTGATTGGTGATTGGTTAATGAATTTTACCAGTGGCTCCAAGGAGCCTGTAATCGCTCATCTGATTCACAGAAGTCAGGAAAAGAATTTTAAAAATTTCAAACTGAAAAATTTGACAATTGAAAAAAAGCTAAATAAAATTGTCATTTGAAGTCTAATGAATGTCAAAACCCGTTTCAAGGACTATTCCTCCAAAATATGATTCCATCCAGCCCAGTTTTTTATAAATGTAGCTTTTATACTTTAATATGAGATTTTATGTTTCTTTATTTTTATTAAGTTTAGTACATATTGCACTACCATAGTGATCGTTCAGGCCGTAATAATGTTTTCTTCGTAAACCTGTAATTTCCGTGAACGGATAAAAGACCCAAGCTTGACAAAATATTTAGCACAATATAGAGTGTGGTATGAGTTATAAGGTTACCTTGAATAATTTTGTTTATATCAATGGTCATTTATTCCAAATTATATCAGTCTTGAAACAAAGGTGAAAATGCAAAATTTGTTCAGCATATGTAATCTCAGACTCTTTTTTAAACAAACACCTATTTTGAAAATGAATTCTACACCCAACAGATTGATATCGGTGTCAACATTTAATTCTAATACAACTTCTCTTCAGATACACGTATTATGTTTTATAAAAGACGAAATAGTCGAAATGTACCCTCCGTGCGTGAAATGTAATCTCCGTTGAAGTTTTGGTGAGGAGTGATTTCTTTCACGTCCATACTTCTGTCGAGTATGGCATGCCAAATAAACATTTAAATAAGTATTACGGATGGCGAATATATAAATTACAGAACAATTACATACATTGCAATTCAGACGACATAAGGAGGCATCATGTGACACTTTTAATTTTTCACTGAATTGTTTAAGTGTAACAGAGTTGTTTTTTCATATCTAGAAAAAACCGAACCGGATATTTTACATCAATATTAATGCAAGTAGATAAATCTGTTTTCAATATTCAAGATATGAAACTTTTATTAAAATATAGATCTAATAGAGGATTCAATACTATTAAAAATGGAACTCTCTAAACAGATAACAGTTGCTTCATGCGTCTTGATTTATTACTACATGTACGTCTTTGTTTTATAGGCACATGTTTTGTGTAATTCACGTCTTTTGATAGAGTTAAGCCACTATATTCAATTAATATTTTATAGTACTTCTTTTCGTGTTGAAATGTCATACATATACTACTTTTTAGGTAAGGGCGAAGGTTGGCGCCTGTTCAAACGTTCAAACATGCTATATTATATGCATCTGTCCCAAGTCAGGAGCCTGTTGGTCAGTGAATGTCGTTTGTTTGTGAGTTTCATAGATGTTTCTTGTTTCTCGTTTTGTAAATTATAGATTAGACCGTTATTTTACTGTTTGAATTGTTGTACACTGGTCATTTTGGGACCCTTTATAGTTGCTGTTTTGTGTGAGCTAAAGAAGGCTCCGTGTCGAAGGCCGTCCTTGACCTATAATTGTTAGCTTAAATTCGCTGTGACTTGGATGTTGTCTCTTTGGCATTTAAACCACATATTCTTATGTATAATGTTCACACATAAGAATATGTATTTATAGTTATTTGTGATTTTTTTCAAACTTATTTTAAGTTATATATACATGTGCGAACTAAACTAATGTAGGGTTTAAGTGTGGCATGAATATATATAGAATAATACATGGCAAAATCCGTATCGCATGCTGTATAACCACGAGAAACCAATATCAGTCCGAGGGCCGAAGGTGGTGATACAGCATGCGATACGGATTTTGCCATGTATTATTCTGTTTATCATATAATTTAATAGAATCAGATTCATGGGATATCTATTTTTTAAATCGTCCGAAATTATAAGCTAGAAAAGAACATTATGATTTTCCTGTATTTTCCAGCTGACTTGTTTTTTTTTATAGACTTCCTTATTTGCTTTATATCCACATCGTAATGTCCCCTATAACCTTATTTCATTCTCAATATACGTTAATGACTATGTATTAAAATGCATCCACTAACGATACTGTCCTATTATTTCAACTAAAATTAGTATTTATCAAATAAGTATCATAAGATGTAGAAATGTTTAAAGTTTTATTGTTTATTTGGCGATGATATTATTTAATATTTTATGATCATTTTAATTTTCTGACGAGGTGAACAGCAAGAAAAATATGTCATAGAAAAGTTTGCTATCTATTCTAACCAAATTAAAATCGTAAAATTTGCATTTGTGTTTAATCCATCAGGTAATTAAAACAAACTTCACGAAAATTATGACCAAATAAACAATAAAACTTCAGATATTTCTACATCTTATGGTGTCTTTTTATATATAAAATCGCTCATAAAGTTACTGGATAATAATTTTTGAAAATATCGATTTCTGTTGAAATGATGGGACATTTGTTTTAGTGGGAACTCATTTTTTCCTATGCCAGGAAATACAGCAACTGGACGTCATAGGTCAAACGTTGACGTCATTCGAATTATGACGTCACGCCAGGTATGCGATACGGGTTTTGCTATGCGATACGGGTTTAGCTATGCGATACGGGTCTGCGATACAGGGTAAGTGATAAAGACTGGAAAAAGAACCTTTATTAGATATACAAAATTGCTGTATTTTGTACTAAATATATGATAAATGAAAATAATACCTTTTATAAAATAACGTTAAAGGTCTTCGAATCCATGATATAGTCCAGCTTGTGCAATACCATAAATTAGAAAATTTAGAATAAATAAAGGGATATGAGACTTTTCAATCCCTGAAAAAATTGCCAAGATTCAAGGTCGCCACTAGGAATAGCTAGCATGATTTGTTTTCCTTAAAATGTCAATTCGATTTTTCAGTATTATAATGATCCCTAGCAATACTCTCAGTTCACAAATTCCCGGATCTAATTAAGTTTTACCCCGAAATGCAGAAGTTTACTTTTTTAAATGGCACGACTATTCCAAGAGCTAAGAAAGTTTGACCTAATTTTCTTATTTGGAGTATCGTCAATGGTTTCTGAGATACAAGAGGGTTGATTCCTGATAAAGCCAGAGGCGAATTTAGGGGTGGGGCAGGGGCCCGCTCCCCTTTTTCTGGGAAAAATTTGGTTGATTATATAGGGTATCACTGAAGCATACATGACTGGAGCGGATCCCTCTTAGGCAGTCAATGGCCCCTCTTATGAAGATTTGTGGATCCGCCACTGGAAGTGGTATAGATTTTATTTTTCATCCGATTTAGATGGAATTTTTCCCATTGTGTTATTCATTTTGATCCCTTTTGGAAATGTCAACGGATTTTACATAGCTCATACGGTTATTGAGTTAAAGGGTAAAATACTACTGAAAATTACACTTTGCCACACTTTTCTTATGGTATTTAATATTTTTATTTTCCAACCGAGATTAATGGGATCTTTGGCATAAAGTTCCTCATTTTCATCTCTTTTAAAAATAGAATTAAATGCCGTATCCAAATCCTTATTGTGTCCACCTTATTACTGTGTCCACACTCTTTGTTTCAACACTTACCCAATTAATCGCGATTTCGCGGAATCTTCTAGTGTATTCTTATATCAAAGAAAATACCTCGGCTAGACGTTTTATAAATGTATTCGATAATCGTTATATTAAAACATATATGTGTGCATGTCCATAGGATTTTGATTTTGTGAAATTTTATTAAAATGCCAGGTACAGCTTTAACATTCTGTAAGATGTTAATACACATAATTGGGGAATGCCTGTCCACAAGTTTTATAGCTCACCGGGGTCCGAAGGGCCCCATGTGAGCTTATGCCATCACTTGGCGTCCGTCGTCTGTCGTCGAAAACTATTTCAAAAATCTTCTCCTCTAAAACTACTGGGCCAAATACCTTCAAACTTTAACTAAATGTTCCTTAGGGTATCTAGTTTATACATTATATCCGAAGTTTAGATCCATCGAAAACATGGCCGCCATGGCTAAAAATAGAACATATAGGGTCAAATGCAGTTTTGGCTTATATCTCAAAACTAAAGCTTTTAGAGCAAATCTGACATGGGGTAAGGAAATAATGTTCAGCAAAGTAAGATCTACAAAAGTTAATAATTATGACCAAAATTGTCAATTGACCCTTAAGGAGTTATTGCCCTTTAAAGACAATTTTACACAATTTGTTCATCAAATTTGCTAACATTTAAAACTCTTTCTCTCTGAAACTATTGTGCCTAATACTTCTTAACTTTAAATAAATGTTCTTTTAGGAATCTACTTTATGAATTGTATCCGAATTTTGATCCATCAACAAACATGGTCGCTATGGCTAAAAATAGAACATAGGGGTCAAATGCAGTTTTGGCTTATATCTCAGAAACTAAAGCATTTAGAGCAAATCTGACATGGGGTAAAATGTTCAAAAGTTTTGGGTTATTATCTTGAATATTATTGAAGATAAAGATAAACTGTAAACAGCAAAAATGTTCAGCAAAGTAAGATCTACAAAAAGTTTTATATATGACCAAAATTGTCAATTGACCCCTTAAGGAGTTATTGCCCTTTAAGGACAATTTTACACAAGTTGTTTATGTTTTTTAACTTTAAAAATCTTCTCAAATGAATCTAGTATAAATTTTGTATTTTATTTCCTTGTACGTCAAGAAACATAGACACTATGGCTAAAATGGAACATATGGGTAAAATGCATTTATTTGCTTTTGAAGAAAATATGACAGATACAATGAACATTTAAATGGCATTTTTAAGCCACTCATTAATATATATTGAAAAGCAAAAATAATCATTGATGAAAGATTTAAGCAAAAAAATAACAGGTGAGCGATTCAGGCTCTTGAGAGCCTCTTGTTTTTAAATATATAGAAAATTATAGATAGTTTGACGAGCTCATTTTTTCATTCAAGCTGCATAAGGAAATAAGATGAGTTAAAGTTAAATTTTGCAGTAGCTAGTAAGTTACGCCAGGATTTACGTATTATTTACGATCATCTTAACTTACGACGGCTTTGTGAAACGGCTGTAAAACCTACGATTTATTTACGATGGACGTACGATGACACGTAGACTTACGAAGGCTTTGTGAAACGGTAGCAAGGTTTATGAACAAAATATGACACTGTTCCTTTACGAAATAAACACGTTTAGAATGATGTGAAAGTCGGAATATTGTCGATTAAAATTATTTGCTTGATTTTTCAATCGACTAATAAATTTAGTCGATTTGGCGTTCACATGATCCGATTCCAGTTAAAAGTCGAATAGAAATAGCGTACGATTTTAGTCGAAAGCAGGTGCATAGGTAAAAATCGAATGAAAATCGAATGGAAAATCGTATCGTGTGAATGCACCTTCACTGGCACTCATACCACATCTTCTTATTGAAATATATCAATTCATTATTTTCTGCAAAGCCGACCAACCGGATGAAGGCTAGCAAATTGGACTGCAGCAAGTTAAAAATAATATGTTGATAATTTCGGGAATGCTTCCTTTGAAAACACGTATATCTTGCCTTAATCCTACCGTTTTTATATACTTTTAACTATGCATTTAAGTACATTTACCATATTGGAATAACATCTAAGTATCATATACATGTGTACCTTCAAAGTAAACACTTCAAAAATCAGGTAGAAAAGTACAAATATACGTGCATATATCACGTATCTAATAACACGTGCACTCAACCTTAAATAAGGGAACATTTTTTTTTTATTTATCCAAAAGTACTTGTAATACATCATTTTATATGCGAAAAACAAGGTCACAGACATCTGTATAGTTGTGCATGTGTCATTTAAAGCACGACTTGTTTTGCATTTAATTTTGCATGATGATAGAGTCGATACAATACTAGTAGGTACAATAGGATTCCAATACACGGCTAACAAACTCGACATATTTTATTTGTCTAACAGTTATATAATTTAAGTTTTTTTTTGTTAAATCAAGTATGTACATACGATTCATTTGTCAAACTGATCAATTTCAAACGACCCATTCCAAGGTAAAAGAAGGTTAAATTTTTCAAGTGCAATAACAATATAAGCCATAACATGTTTATTGCTCATTAATGCTTCAATCACTTTAATTGATCTTTTACTTGGAATAAAGAAATTCGTTTACTAAATAATTCAAACCATTCTTATTTTTCATTCCATACACGGTATCTACCATTTACAAAGAGAACAGCGAGGGAAGTAATTATTTTCAATTATGTGGTTGGTTAACTTTGTAGTTAAACTGGACCCCTGCTGTTGTTTCGCTCGGCGAAGTATCAACCAGCGAGTGGCCAGTTTACTTTGTAGTAACATAAATTGTTGATTTCTGAGTGCATCGTCCCTATCTGTTTATCAATATGGTAGCATATGAAACAACGACTTTATAAATTTCATGTGTCCGAAGCTCTTTCCTGTATTTACCTTCACCCGGAACGCTCAAACTCATACTTAAACATTTGAAAGCCATGGATGCGCACATACGCTGCAACGATATGACCAATAAGATGAACCATTTGAATTAGATTGACATTGCCTTAAACAAAAATTGAAAGCTGTGTATCTGATCAACATATTTTACCCCCTAGATTTAGAAGAACGTATCTATTTTCAATATAGTTCATTAGTTGAATGTTCCCTTTAGACTCAATCCCAATAGAACGACACACAATTACGGAAAATCGAATCTCGTCCGATCTTACCTCGTTTTGGATCAAATATACACCATATGCGTTGTTCTGTTGTCAGATACGAGGGTGGGAGGACCTTTTTCGGGACTTCGGGATTGGGCCTTTATTTTTGCGGGAAGTCGAGATTAACACTTATCGGGACTCGGGATTAATGATTAATCATTCAATGATTAATTTTTCGGGATCCGAGAAAGAATGTTTTATTTTTTTCGGGAATTCGGGATGATATCCCTACCAGCGCCTCTCAGATACTAAACTGTTTAAAACATATATGCGTAGGCCCTTGTTAATTCATGTATACGCATGTAATATTTGCCACTGAACAAACACAACTCAATCAATTTTGTTAGGTATTTTAATTAAAATTTAAATCAGTTGTCGAACGCCTTAGATTCAAATCATCATGATGTTTCTGCGATAGGCTTGTGAATAATATTTGAATGATATGCGGACGGAAATTGTAAAAGTCAATGCCGGCTAGTAATGACAGTTGCATGTGTCAAAATCGATTCGTGAAAACTAATTTTGAACTGGACGTAACTTCAAAGTTCTGGTTTTTGGTGGGGTTCTCAGCCTTTAGTTTTCTATGTTGTGTTTTGTGTACTGTTGTTTGACTTTTCGTCATTTTTCGTTTTTTTCCATGGCGTTGTCAGTTTGTTTTCGACTGATGATTTTGAATATTGCCTTGGTTTCTTTCGCCTCTCTTTTTCCACTTTACATTGAAAGTGTAAACATGCGTCATTTCCGTTAAAAACTATATATTAGCAATTTTATTAGAAAATGTTATTTTCGTAAAGCAATTAGCGGTATATATAAATATTCATGGGAAGTTCTAAACATAATTATGTCTGTAGGTTTTTGAACCATTTTTTAAATGACTTGTTCATAATGACTTTTACATCAAATAGTTACACCAATATTTACTTCAATTAGAGTAGTAATATTCGGTGTCTAGATATTCCAACGAAAAACAACGGACTAATAAAACATTCGTCAATTTTATCGTATCACATAATCTACTTTTTAGTGCAGCTTTTTCAAGAATACGTGTACATTAAAATATATGATATAATATCTAAGCACACGACACGTGATTCTTGAATAATCTGTATGGAGGTTGGACTGGTTCCATGACCTTTGTCTGTTTGGCTCTAACATAAATCTTGACAAGGGTGACTCAGATACCCGTATGGGAGACAACCAGCCAATATCAAGGTACGCTTGAGACCTATATAGTTTGAAATGACCGGCATATGATGTTTTTAAAGAGCATTTTAAACAACAGGACTGAAACACTACAGCCAAAACCGTCCATGTTCTATAATGAAAAGCATCGTATATATGTAGCTTACTCTACGGTATGGGGTTTGCTCATTTTGGTAGGGTTCGGGTTGGTCAGTTTTTATTTTTTATGTAGTTTGTAGACTTTATTTGTCTTTTTCGTGTTTCGTTTTTTGGCCATGATTTTAACGGTCTTCTGTCGACTTGATTATGAGTTTTGTTTTTTCAAGATGTAGCATTCCTCAATCAGTATAGCTGGATGTGTATCAACATCCCAAACTACATTTTTGATGTATGATTACATTAAGGATGTACAGATATATGTTGGATGTATAGAAACACAAGCAAGGTAAATAAACAAATACGTCCGTATAAATAGAGCCAAAAATAATCATTATTTCTAAGTAATTTCACTTTTTGATTTTGTTTGTACTGTAAAGTTTAAGATTTCCTACCGAGATAATTTCGTCTGTTTCGTATATATTTCTCTTATCGGTACCGATACACACATCTTCAATCTTTTATAAATGTTCTATTGGGTTGTAAGCACAGTCACCACTAATTCTTGGCCCGATTCCTTTCTATGTTAAATTCTTCAATTTCAATCATTTATAGCTCTTTTTTCTTAAGGATGTACTTAGGTGAAATCTAGAATTTAAAATTCTTACTATAAGTCAGAAGAGCATTAGTTAAGAAACAAAATAAGCTAAAAATATTGATAGGTTAGGAGCTCCTTTTCGAGATATTTATTTTTTTTTTTAAATGGCGGGAAAAGGCTGACTCGGACTTTTACATTATATTTGCACTGTTATTATTTTGGTCTCAAATCGAAAGAAAAGAAATCTAGAATCTGCTTAAATTTTGGTAAATGACCTTTATGAGCTATTGAAGTCTTATATGAAAAGAAAAATGGGTGTTATGGGGCAAAATATTTTACCCTGTATCGTAGGAAAAAACCAAGGAGTCCGAACATCTGACAAAAATTCCTAAACCTGACCTAAGTACATCCTTAAGTTCAATAAAGTGACAACCGTTTCATGGCAAAGTACTATCTTAACTTGTAATGTGCTAAAAATTCAAATTAGTTACCTTTAATTGCACACAAGAGCCTGAACTTAGGAAGTACCAAAAACAGGTACTTCAGTTCTAAGAAACAGGCAAAATGTGCCATCCTTTTTAAATTTCATGCAATTGTTTTTTTATTATTCATGTTAAAAACTGATTAGCAGTCAAAAAATATTCTACAGTGAGCTTTCATTGGGTACCAAAAATATAAAGATATTTTATATGTTTTTGGAAAAAGAGGCGAAAGATACCAGTTAGTTACACCTCTGCGTAGGAACTTTTGTTTTAGATATGTACTTCTTTCTGGTATGTTCTTTCTGACCGGGCCCAAATTAGTAGTGTATAATCGCCATTTCCATGCGATCTGATGCCTATCGGGTTTGCTGGTTGTTTTTTGTTTAGATTATCAATCCATTAGCAGGATGATAACAAGGGGATTAAAAAAATGTATTGATTTCAAATTTAAACTTGAAAGACTTCTTTAATTATTTCGTTGTAGCTGTCAAAGCATCCTACAGTTTTGCATCGAAAGTGGAATAGCAAAAATAAATATTTGTAGGCTTTCTGATAGTAACCATATTTTACAGTTTGAAGAAACTTTAATGTTGACATAAAATATTTTCATTTAATAGCTGATAAAAATTGCGTGACTTGGGCAAGGCGTAATAATTTCTTATAAACCGAACCAAACTTTATAGGTCTTATACATACAAGGAAATTTCAGGGTCACTTCAATAAAACACTGACTATATACTAGTAAATATATATAGCTTATATTGCATCGGATCGTAGTAATTTGGTCTTTGCCGCTGTTCTGAATACTTATTGTTTTAGTGCTTTACTTGAAATCTCTTTAAGATGCACAAAATGACTTGTGTATATCATTTATCTATGGACATATTGGTTTTAAAATGTATATGTTTTATCTTTATTGTGCATGTATTGTCTTATGTGTGTAATGTGTATCTATGTGTAGTATCTAAGTCGGTTTTAAAAGCTCTAATGATCTTAGGTTTATATGTTATATATATGCACCGACTCTAAATAAAGCTTTTGCATTGAATGAATTTTAAAAATTGAATTGAACAAAGCCAAAGAGTCAAAGCCAGATAGTAAGTTAGTGAACGTTTGTTGAAATCAGCCAAAAAAAAAAAAAAAAAAAAAAAGAAAAGTAAATATTGGATCATATTATTACTTGAAAATCATTATTCATTAGCTGTATAATTAGTTTTGCGTCATTTCTCGTTTAAATTATGTAATTAGAATAATGTAGAAACTGGTTATTGATGTAAAGCAATTAAGTTATAGTCAATGGTGTTTGTTGTAATTTTATGGCATAATTTTAAGTGAAATTTTGATAATAGTTTTCATATCAAATAGTCATTCCAATTTAAAATCCAATTAAAACTTTCATACCTTCGTATGAACTTCATAATTAAAGCAATTAACTTTCGTCGATTTTTCTCATGTTACATAACAAAGGTTTTATTTGTAGTATCTTCATCGTATATTTTCTCAAATTACATAATTACATTTTAGTCTCCAAAAGTGCATTTTTGTTGTCTGATATATGTCTTTTGATAATGTCACGTAGTCATTAAAAATCAAAATGATTCCGAAGACATGCAGTACTAATCAGTGAAAAGAAACTATAGTACCAAAGTCCATAGACGTTTCCCAAAACCACTGTCCGGAAAGTGCGAAGCGATGCAACGGTTGATTGGAATATTACAACCAATAAAATGACTGTTTTGTGATTACTAATAGATAAAGTCAACAGTAGTATACCGGTGTTCAAAAGTCATAAATCGATTGAGAGAAAACAAATCCGGGTTACAAACCAAAACCGAGGGAAACACATCAACTATAATAAGAGGAAAACGAAGGAACAACAGGAACACCGAAGTGCAACAAAAACAAACGTCAACATACATAGAAATAAACTATTTGATAACAACTGCCATATTCCTGATTTGGTACAGGACACTTTAAGAACAAAATGGTGGGTTGAACCTGGTTTCATGGCATGCCAAACCTCCCGCTTTATGACAATGTTAACAAATATTGCTAAAACACTACGTGACAGAAATACAACACAAACACACGCAAGAACATCGTATTGATATTCGAGTGTTGTAGGGATCTAGATCAATAATTTTATAGTGAAGCCTTTGAGTTAACTTTTTAAAAGTAAATTTATATAAATTTCCTTCAAAATTCATATATAGTTATGGTGACACTTTCATGGTGCACAATACATATTTCTGGAATAACTTTTCCTAGGTAACCTTGAGGCCAAAGATGTATATAAAACATCGAATAACCTTTCCTAGGTAACCTGGAGGACCAAAGGTTCATATAAAACATCCAAACCAAATGAAGAATGATATATATGATTCAAAGTGGGTTTATGGGAACATCAAAATTGGTTTTGCATGTTTTATGGGCTATTTTCTATTTGACAGTCCGTATCGGTCATAGGTCCAGAAATTACTGTAATGTTAACAAACACTTTTTTCACACGATCTTTTTAATGTCATTTTACAAAAAAAAAAAAAAAAATGAGAAGAAAGACATCTAATTTTTGTTTGATCTATTGATAGATACATGTAACCGGTTTCAGAAAAAATATCACTCACAGGGACTGAAATTTTAGTTTTGGTCAAATTTTGGGAATATATGACATGTCACACCTCTTTTTGCATTTTTTTTGTAGCAAATAAATGCAGATTGGTGACATGGATACATAATAAAGAAATTATATTTCAACACTTCTGGAAATCAAATCTGTTTACGATGTTGGTTTTATACATAATATGCACACGTATGACACAAACAGTTCGATTGATTTGTAAGAAAGCAATAACAAGAAGATGTCAAAATGTCTGAGGATCAATTTTAATCTTTTTCCTAACTGTATATTGCTACAAAATTGCAACAAAATGAGAAAGAATACAAATGCGGAAATGATAAACAGTCGAATTTTTAAGTTTCTTCTCAAGTGTAGGTATAAACCGTAAAATATCGATACGAATATCATTGAAATTACATGACACGTAGTGACCATATGAACATGGTGGGAATCACATGACACATAGTGACCAATACAAACATTGTGGTAATCACATGGCACAGAGTTACCAATACGAACATGGTGGGATTCACATGGTACATAGTCATCAAAACGATCATTCAAGAATATCATGACAAAAAGTGACCAATAAAGAACATTGTGGGAATTACATGGCATATAATGACCAATACGAACATCGTAGGAATCACATTATACATAGCGACTAATAAGAACATTTAGGTAATCACATAACACAAAGTGACCAATACGAACATTGTGTGAATTACATGACACATAATGACCAATACGAACATGGTGGGAATTACATGACACATAGTGACCAATACGAACGTGGTGGGTATTACATGACACATAGTGACCAATACGAACGTGGTGGGAATGACTTGACACATAGTGACCAATACGAACAGTGTGGGAATTACATGACACATAGTGACCAATACGAACGTAGTGGGAATTACATGACACATAATGACCAACACGAACGGTGTGAGAATCACATGAAACATAGTGATTAAAACGATCACTCAAAAATGACATGACACAAAGTGACCAATACGAACATCGTAGCAATTAGATGACACATAGTGACCAAAACGAACATTGTGGGAATCACATGACACATAGTGAATAAAACGAACATTGATACTTTAATTTTGGCATTGTACAAGGTCATGTATTTCTCCGACTGTTAATGACGTCTTTACACTATTTCCATTGGATTTTTTAATGTGTACTGATTGATTATTAAGTCTTAAATACATGATTTTTTTATAAGTAGTTATTAGCTTTGTTCAACATGTCAGTAACTGCAAGTTCTCTCAGATCTGTATTTTGTGTCTTTTTTGTTTTTAGGGGTGTATGAATACCCTGCCACGTCCGGTTTGTGTTTTTTGTTAGATGTGTTTCTGCTTTGTATCGATCAGATGAGTTAATCTCTTTTCAACTGATTTTTATAGTTTGTTCTTATGTTGTGCTGTAACACCACTGTATCAGGTAAGGGGAGGGTTAAGCGCTCACAAACATATTTAACCCCGCCACATTTTTTATTTGTCTGTCCCAAGTCAGGAGCTTCTAGTTCATTGGTTGTCGTTGGTTCATGTCCGTCATAATTGTTTTTCGAAAATTGTTTTGTTATAAATTAGCCCGTTACTATTCTCAATTGTTTTTTTTTAATATTTTTTATATCGGGGCCTTTTACAGCATTCCCACAATATAAAATAATGAGATGTGATATGATTGCCAATGAGACAACAATCCACCAAAGTTCAAATAAAGTAGATGTGTAAGCAATTAAAGGCAACCGTACGGCCTCCAATGAGAAAAACCCATACCATATATTCGGCTGTAAAAGGCCCCGATATGAAAAAAAAAAAAAAAAAAAAATTGAGAATACTAACGGGCTAATTTATAACAAAACAATTTTCGAAAATTACCCCTCCCCTAACCTGATACAGTGGTGTTACAGCACAACATAAGAACAAACATAGAGACTAAAACGAACATTTTGGGACTCGCATGACACATAGTGACCTATACGAACGTAGTGGGAATTACATGACACATAGTGACCAAAACAAACATTGTGGGAACCACATGACACAGAGTGACCAAACGAACATTGTGGGAATCACACGACACATCGAGACCAAAACGAACATTGTGGGAATCACACGACTTATAGAGACCAAAACGAACATCGTAGGAATCACAAGACACATAGTGACCAATATGAACATTGTAGGAATCTCAAGACACATAGTGACCAATACGAACATTGTAGGAATCTCAAGACACATAGTGACCAAAACGAACATTGTGGGAATCACATGACACATAGTGACCAATACGAACATTGTAGGAATCTCAAGACACATAGTGATCAAAACAAACATTGTAGCAATCTCAATACACATAGTGACCAAAACGAACATTGTGGGAATCACACATAACACATAGTGACCAATACGAACATTGCAGGAATCTAAAGACACATAGTGACCAAAACGCACATTGTAGGAATCTCAAGACACATTGGGACCAAAACGAACATTTTAGGAATCACACGACACATAGAGACCAAAACGAACATGGTGGTAATCACACAACAAATAGAGACCAAAACGAACATCGTAGCTATCGCATGACACATAGTGACGAATACGAACATTGTAGGACTCTCAAGACACATAGTGACCAAAACGAACATTGTGGGAATCTCAAGACACATAGTGACGAAAACGAACATTGTAGGAATCTCAAGACATATAGTGACCAAAACGAACATCGTGGGAATCACATGACACATAGTGACCAATACGAACAATGTACGAATCTCAAGACACATAGTGACCAAAACGAATATTGTAGGAATCTCAAGACACATAGGGACCAAAACGAAAATTGTAGGAATCTCAAGACACATAGTGACCAAAACGAACATTGTGGGAATCACATGACACATAGTGACCAATACGAACATTGTAGGAATCTCAAGACACATAGTGACCAAAACAAACACCAGATTTATTTCTATATTGCTATGAATCTCAGTTTATGACCAAACTCAGTAAAGACCCATCATTGTTATATTTAGTTGATACATTCAACAATACCTTCTGTTATAGATTTTAACGAACGTAATCAATGCATCACTGGGAAATTATTGTGTCAGGGATTTCGATACCATAAATTACTTAAAACTTTTACTAAATTCTTTCATAGATACAAAGATTTGATTAGTAAATTTGGCTGTACCTGTAGAAAACTTATTAAAAATGGGTATTTCACATCCTAAATTTTACGGTAATATTGTACCTAAAGCGAGGAAATCACTATGTGATCCGTGTAAACTCATCGAACCTTTAAACAAACTTATAAGTAAGGGTTATCGTACCAATATTGTAATTAGATCTTTGAATATAGTTTACATTGGCATTAATATCGATTTTGTCATTAGCAAATTAAAACATAACTAAATTGTATCTTCTTTTGAGGCGGGATGTTTAGAGACATACACACGTTAATTGTTATCTCTAAAGAAGTAGCTCCTCTCTATCCTACTATCTGTCGATACATTTATTTTTGGCATTGCACAAGTCATGTCTTCTCTGACTGTTCATGACGTTAAAATACTAAATCCCTGGGATGTGTTTTAGTTGATTTTAGTCACTGATACATGATTTTTTATTATTAATTGTTTTTGGCTTTTAACTAGCTGTCAGTAACTGCGAGTACTCTCAAATCGTACTTTCTTGTTAATTCGACCTGTTGATACTATTTGTAATACTTTTTTGTTATTTTATGTTATTATGGATCTTGTCTTTATACCAGCTTTGATTGTTTGGAATATCTACTAATTTTCTCTTCTTCATACTACATTTATATGAACATCTAGATTATTCTCCTTAAATCTGTACAGGGAAGTTTTAGCTAGCTCTAATTGTATAGTTTTATTGTTGATATTCACCCCTTATGTATCTAGTGTTAAATTAGGTATTTATATGACAGACCTTTCTTGGTATTCCTAATTATTGGAAGATTTTATATAGACAGAAGTAGTATACCTAAAACGACAAAGTTATTTTCATTTACCTGTATATATTATGAAAACCGGTTTTTTCAAGAGTGATTATTTTCTAAGGGTTAAATATTTCGCGGTGGTGTCTTGCCATGGCTTTGTTTGGACTTGTTTGTTTGCTTTTGGCCTTGAATGTTTGTCCCTAATATTTTATTAACTATGTATTTACATTCAGGTATCACAGATCAAATTTATTCGTTCATAGTGTGTTAATTTACGTTTTTGATTGAGTTAAGCCTTCCAATTGATATTTTATCGTGTGTTTTCTATGTTGTGATGTTATACTATTGTTTCAGAAAAGGGAGAAGGTTTGGTACCATTAAAACGTTTAATCCCGCTGCAAATGTTTGCACCTGTCCTAAGTCAGGAATCTGATGTACAGTAGTTGTCGTTTGTTTATGCAATTTATACGTGTTTCTCGTTTCTCGTTTTTTATATAGACTAGACCGTTGGTTTCCCCGTTTGAATGGTTTTACACTAGTAATTTTGGGGCCCTTTATAGCTTGTTGTTCGGTGTGAGCCAAGGCTCCGTGTTGAAGGCCGTACATTGACCTATAATGGTTTACTTTTATAAATTGTTATTTGGATGGAGAGTTGTCTCATTGGCACTCACACCACATCTTCCTATATCTATTGTAGGAATCTCAATACACATAGTGACCAAAACGAACATTGTGGGAATCACACATGACACATAGTGACCAATACGAACATTGCAGGAATCTAAAGACACATAGTGACCAAAACGCACATTGTAGGAATCTCAAGACACATTGGGACCAAAACGAACATTTTAGGAATCACACGACACATAGAGACCAAAACGAACATTGTGGGAATCACACCACAAATAGAGACCAAAACGAACATCGTAGCTATCGCATGACACATAGTGACGAATACGAACATTGTAGGAATCTCAAGACAAATAGTGACCAAAACGAACATTGTGGGAATCTCAAGACATATAGTGACCAAAACGAACATTGTGGGAATCACATGACACATAGTGACCAATGCGAACAATGTAGGAATCTCAAGACACATAGTGACCAAAACGAATATTGTAGGAATCTCAAGACACATAGGGACCAAAACGAACATTGTAGGAATCTCAAGACACATAGTGACCAAAACGAACATTGTGGGAATCACATGACACATAGTGACCAATACGAACATTGTAGGAATCTCAAGACGCATAGTGACCAAAACTAACATTGTAGGAATCTCAATACACATAGTGACCAAAACGAACATTGTAGGAATCTCAAGACACATAGTGACCGATACGAACATTGTAGGAATCACATGACACATAGTGACATCTACAAACATTGCGGGAATCACATGACACATAGTGACCAAAACGAACATTGTAGAAATCTCCAGACACATAGTGACCAATACGAACATTGTAGGAATCTTCAGACACATAGTGACCAATACGAACATTGTAGGAATCTCCAGACACATTAATTGTGGAAACAAACGTAACAAACTAGACGCGTTTCTTTCTATTAAAAAAAACATAGAGGCATTTAGAATATTATAGACTATTGAGAAAATGTGACGACATCGCTTTGATAGACATTTTTAGACTGCACCAGGAAGTTCAAATATAACCATAAAACAACAGAATGACATGTGTTATGTACAGGTTAGAGGGTTGTTGGTATTTAATCGAACCCTAACAAGTGGATATAAGTGGATACATAAGAAGGTCATTGATCTATGTAAATAATAACACTGATATAAAAGATGCACTTTTCAGTTATGATATGACAATATATTATAATAGAGTGTATCGTGTTTAGTTTGTGAGTGGTCTGCTTTTGAAGAATTACAGGTGGAATTGTCTAAATGATTGCTTGACATCCAGCAGCAAATATTTCATGCATATTCAGAAAGAGAAAAGAAATATAGTTAGGTTCTATTTAAGTTCTATTTAGCACAGAGAGTGCGAAAGTTTTCGAAAATGGGTTTCGTTTAAAGATAGAAAAAGATATGATAAAATTACTAATCCCTTGTATCATGTATATTCATCTCGTATCCTTTCTGTTCAAATTTAAGAAATGGAACAAAGAAAGATCTGACCTAAGCAAGGGGAAACTAGAATTAGCTTTAATAGTCGGTGTCTTTTATACCTGACTATACCGTATGGGGTTTTCTCATTGTTGAAGGCCATACGGTTGCCTATAATTGCTTACATCCAATCCATTTTAACTTTGGTGGATAGTTGTCTCATTGGCAATCATATCACATCTACCACGTTCAGGGAGAGAAAAAAAAAAAACAAAAACAAAAAAACAAACAAACAAATAACAGACATTATATGCAGCACAATATTAGTCTGAACTTATCGAATATGCGAAGAAAAGCATCACTATTTAAGAAAAGTATTCTATTAATTTCACCATTTGCAATGGTAAACCCAATGTTTAGTATTCAATTTCTTAAACATGCAAAGTTTTTAAATGTATATCAAAATCTTCAGCTGTTCTACCAGCCACTGTTTCATTTTCTCATCAATCTCATTCAATAATATCATTTATTCACAGAAAGATTAATGTAAAAATCTTTTGTGTACTTTATTAACTTCTTTACAACGCATTTAAAAATACTAATAAGAATGAATTTCCAATGGTGTTTTTAAACTTTATTCACTTTGTCAATTTATTTATTACAGAGTACTGATAAAAAATTTTGCATTCAATTTCCATGGATCCGTTTTTGGATTTTTAACATTTTTTCGTTGTATATTTTCATCTACAAGGAAAGGGTGCAATAAAATTGACAATTTTATTCCAGAAGCTTGTTGACATTTTGAACAACGTCAATATATAATCACGATTGGTTTGTTATATTATGAGGAAGTAGCATGCTTTAATTCTATAATAATTCATTACAGGATATTGTAATGTTTGATGTTTATCTTGTTTTAGATCTATATCTTGCATTTTTTATTTTACTTCAATAATTTTTGAGTTTATTGAACTGTTTTATCGATATAATGCGCTTTCTTCGCTGTTTAATTACAGAGTATGAAAAAAAAATACGTTTGGAGATTAGCATTTTTAATTCTAATATCCCAAGATGTAACTCCGAACGGCAGGTCAGAATAGCTGACTACAATGTATTATGATTGAACCGTTTGTCCTGCTAACAGCGAGTCGGTGGTGTTGTGGTTTCGTTGCTTGTTTCCAGTGCGGGAGGTCTCTGGTTCGATACCCGGCCGGGTCAAACCAAAGACTTGAAATAAAAAATAGCACCTTATTCGGTAATTTTGTGCTTCTCGATCGCTTTTCTGGATTTACCTTCATCAGAAACGATCAAACTCAAACATTTGAAAGCCCCGGATGTATAAGACCTAAACACGTGAAGACCATTTGGCCTTTTCCGCGAAGCATGTGACATAAAGACGTTAGAACAAAGACTGGTCGTTTTGGAGTTAGATATCCATATAAATTTCTCTACTGAATATTAAACACCATTCAATCATCTATTTCGAGTTTTTACCAGAATCTTTGAAGTGACAAATTGTGACTGCATGGAAATTTACTGATTTGAATAAAACTTGCCGGTTTAACAATATCTATGTGAATTTATATTTCTTTGCATGTAAATATAACAGCAATATCATACAATAGAAAAGGGCAAAAAAAAAAAAAAAAAGAAAAAAAAAAAAAAAAAAACCCAAGAGATATATACAGGTCAGCATATCGTCTTACACAAATGATAAGTGAAAACATACCTTAACATGTATTGCTTAACAGTTATACACACGTACGGTCCTACGTTCTGTCGATACTTATATTTTGGCATTGCACAGGATTACACTTTTCTCAGACAGTTTATGGCGTCTTTACACTAAAATATGTTGGATTTGTACTGATTGATATTTTATTCTGTGAAATATGATTTATTTTTTTTATTTGTAATTGGTTTGCATCTTGTACAGAAAGTGCGAGGACTCCTACATCGGTACTGTTAATACTGTCTTTTTGTCCTATTGTTAGTTGTTTTCGTGGTGATTTGGTGAGGCGATTCATTTCACCTTTTTTTTTTTTTAAGTTTTATCTTATGCTGTGCTGTTACACCACTGTAGAATGTTGAAAGTGGGTTGAACGCTTGTGTGAACGTTTATCAAGTCCTAAGCCTGTAGTTCAGTGGTTATCATTGGTTGCTGTTTTTCATATTTGTTTTTCTTTTGTTGTGTTATCATTAAGTATGCCTTTGGTTTTCTAGTTTTAATTGATTTACATTTGTCATGTCGGGGACTCTAAAAGCTTGTTGAAGGCCGTATTGTGAGCAATAGTACATCCACGTCAGTTGTCCACTAGTGGATAGTTTTCTCATTGGTAATCATACCATATCCTTATTTGATAAATATTTGAAAATCGCCAAAAGTCTATAAAAATTTTGATTGAGTTTAGTAAAGACTTTCAAAAATCTACGGATGTACTATCAATACAAAATTCCCTAAATGACAAAAAATCAATACGATTTGTAACAAGCAATTGAACATGCGTCACGGTTAAACTTTTTTTTTTGAAATACCAGCCTCCCCCTTATAACAGGGGCCTCGGTAGCCGAGTGGTCTAAGTAGTTCATCTACAGTATAACTAGCCTGCCAACACTCAGGTTGTGTGTTTGAACCCCGCACGTAGTAGCGAGTTCGACTCCGATTTATAGTAAACGCACATATTTCTATGATGTTTGTATATTCTGTAGAATAGTGTCTCTTTTTTTCAAGATTTCATACATCTGCAATTGATAGCACACGAGACACGTTCAAAATACTAAGTTGAACTATATAATGTCAAATGAAAGTGGAAATTAATTTCATTTAGTTCTGTTGCCATGTAAGCAGATTGTTATACTTCGCTTGTTGCAAATAACAAATAGTTAACGCAGTATTACCGAAACATCTTCACTGTATTATAACCAAGTCTTTATTAGTTTTTGGTTGATAAAACGTAAACTTAAAAAAACTAAAAAGTTAAACTTAACATTTTTGTGTTTTCTTCACATGTTTTAATTGATAAACGTTTTTTTTCCAAATACGCATTCAAAAAAACTATTATCTATATAACAAATCAGAGACAATTGTATGAAAAATTCTGACCAATTTCACCATAATAAACTAACCAAGACTAAAAGCTAAAGATAATTGTTAAAATACATGTATGTCTTAGTAATGTAGTACCAAAGTGTGAAACTATTGCACTGATTGTGAATATCAAAATGGTTTGATCTTGCTTTTTACTGATTGTCGGTGAACAAAACTGTATATTGAGCAAGCCGAAGCAGGTAGGATTGAAAAACAAATATGTCAATCTGTCTATAATACACAACAAACTAGTAGGTGGTTGTCGTTTGTTGCTGTATATCATATTTGTTTTTAAATTGTTGCACATTTCTCATTTCGGTGCCTTATATAGGTTACTATGTGGCGTGGGTGGTACGGTGACTATAGTAGTTAATGTCCTTGTCATTCGGTCTCTAGTGGAGAGTTGTCTCATTGGCAATCATACAACATCTTCTTATTTTTATAGGTAAAAATAAAATACTTTGAATTGCGAAGCAAACAGAAGTACTTGAGTCATTATGTTACATAGCTGTAGCTACACATGCAAAAAAAGTTGATTATTATGGTCATTTATTAAAATCAAAATAGAAGATTGTGTTTTAACATTTTTTTTGTCGCCTTATTTATTCGACTTTTGTTGAACCCTAAGGCTTATTATTTCCTCTTTTAAAGTTCCCACATGCACGTACGCATATGCTAAATCATTCTCTTAAACGTGCTTAATCATGGATTATATAATACATGTCTATATTCTAAAATATAATTTATTATTTCTTTGTAAAACAATGACTTACGAGAATATTTAATCCTTTTGAAAACGTTTTAAGACTTATATAATTCAAGCACATGAAGTGAATCAATAGAAAGACCTTCAACTAAATATATGCACTAAAATTTGTCTTTAACAAGATGACACACATCAAAGCTACAAGTAGAAGGCCGTTGTAATATCATATTTAGACTACGAATTTCTATGATAGGAAACAAGAGAGGAGATGAAAGGTCATAATTGACTATACATGTACATTTAACTATTAAAAGCATCAATTCTTGATCCGGTCGGTTTCTCATTCGTTTAGTGGCAATAACGTGCAGTTAACATTTCATTCCATCCTGCAAATGTAAACTGTCTTTACGTGACTTTAGTATTTCCCCTTTAGGCATCTTTAGTTTATACTTCTTTTCTTCTGTTAATCCCTCTTTTGGCTGCCCAATATATGGCGGAGTATTTTTAAACAGGGATACAGTTGATAAGATAACATCAACTTTACTGCTCCGAGTTTCAAATATTCGCCAAGTGTTGTAATACTGATTTCTTGTATAAAAACTTCCTATGACATAGCATGTAGCTGACCTTTATTTATCTAAACTGCAACATTTAAGGCAATCCACATGTTATTAATATTGAGAATATATAACTTACACCATGGCATTCATTTTTTTCAGTTTGAGCGTTCTTGATGAAGATTACCCCAGAAATGGGCTTCAGACATACCAAATCTATAAAGTGTTGTTTTCATTTTAAATTTATGAGTTTACTTGCTTTTGTCCAATTATTTGTTTACCATGTTTAGTGTTCATAACTTTACATTTACAGCCTTTTTAGGTATCTTACGTGTAGTCATCATTACACATTTACCTGCTGGAGCGGGGTATAGCGATCAATGAATTTGTCAAGGTTCGTCTTTAATCTGTAGTTAATCTTAAGCCTGTCAATTAGTTGATTTCAGTCACCTCAAAAAGAATAGGTTTAAAAAAAAAAAAAAAAAAAAAATAGAAGGGCCATGTTTGCATGTTTTCAAGACACATATCTTCCAGAAACCGTAGGACGTGGGTATAAGTACTCATGGGTCACCGTACGACTTCCAATGATGAGCAAAACCCAAACTGTATGGTAAGCTATAAAAAAAAAATCCCGGATATTATGTGAAACAAGTCAAACGTGAAAACCAACGGTCTGATCTATGCTAAAACAATATTAAGTGAAAAACTAACATAACAGAAAGCGACCAACGAGAACCACTGAGTTACACACATTACACTGAATTATCTGGTGGATCGTCAGTATTCAAAAGCATTTGTTGATTACATATGCATAATATGCAACTAGTAGTACATTATATGTTTCAAAGAAATCAGAATAGTCGTCTGAACTGTAATCTTATCAATTGATCGTATTCCCGATTGTGACATTTTTACTAAGTGTGAATTCACATGGCGGATGATCCATGCATAGCAGAAGACACTTACCCTGTCGACGTACCCGGACTCGCTCCTTTAGGAGTTCATGCATTTCACTCAGTTTTTATTTGCTACCTTGATTTGTCTCTCCCTTATCGATTAACGAGATTTGAAAATTGGTAAACAACTGCCTAAATTTACCATCACTTTTATTATGATTTTTCTCCGCCAAATTATATTTATTTTATTAAATAATGATACGTCAAATTTCAGTGATATAACTCGGCTATACAGTGGGTGAATTAGAGACGACAGTACTTTACTGATGTTCTAAACCTATAAATTCATTTTGAAACATACCAACCTACACAAAAACCAGAATGAATTCTATCCCCTCTAAGCAGAACAAGACTTAGTGCGTTGACAGGATACACACCACCAGCAGCTATGCATGCACCATCCGAGTTTCGAATCCAGCAAGATTTAAAATCAAAGCTGCAAGAGATAATTGAGATGGAATAATTCATAAATCGACGTGTTGCTTCTTAATACAATGTATATAGCGGAAATAATCCTTTAGATACTATAAATTTGTATTTATAAATTATGCTCTTTATTCATTGAAAAAGGGCTCCGAGAAACACAAGTAGAGGAAAAACAGACACACTCATAGCATATAGAAACAAAGAAGAAAAGACAAACAACAGTTTACAAATTATTAAACTGAAAACTAAATATTGAACTAGACGAACTTGGAAATAGGCTCTATATAAATTGTAATTAATTTATTATCTCAATCTGAATAGAAACCTATTGAAAACGTTTTCACACACCATATATCTTATATGCACCAAAATTACCTTCTTACAACGGTCTTAAATCACACTCGGGCTATCTTACTGTCAATATACACAGCTTTAAATAAGTCAAATTATAGTACTCTTCCTAATATATGGACCGTTTCTCTTTATAGTCAAATCTTACTTATTAAGATAAATGCACACACATGTGCAAAACTGTAATCACTATTTATTTAAACGAGGAAGACAAGTGTCTCTTTTACTATCATTCAAAGAAGTATAGTGGATTATAATAAGTCTAAAATAAATAGAATAACCATACACGACTATATGTTGTTTTCCAACAACTGAATTGATGAATGTTGACAAAAAATGGGAGATGAAGGCTACAACAAAACTAGTTTTGCCGTACTACAATAGGAGATGAAGGCTACAACAAAACTAGTTTTACAGCACAACAATGGGAGATGAAGGCTACAACAAAACTAGTTTTATCGTACAACAATGGGAGATGAAGGCTACAACAAAATTAGTTTTACCGCACAACAATGGGAGATGAAGGCTACAACAAAATTAGTTTTACCGTACAACAATGGGAGATGAAGGCTACAACAAAATTAGTTTTACCGTACAACAATGGGAGATGAAGGCTACAACAAAATTAGTTTTATCGCACAACAATGGGAGATGAAGGCTACAACAAAATTGGTTTTACCGCACAACAATGGGAGATGAAGGCCACAACAAAATTAGCTTTATCGCACAACAATGGGAGATGAAGGCTACAACAAAATTAGTTTTATCGCACAACAATGGGAGATGAAGGCTACAACAAAATTAGTTTTATCGCACAACAATGGGAGATGAAGGCTACAACAAAATTAGTTTTACCGCACAACAATGGGAGATGAAGGCCACAACAAAATTAGCTTTATCGCACAACAATGGGAGATAAAGGCTACAACAAAATTAGTTTTATCGCACAACAATGGGAGATAAAGGCTACAACAAAATTAGTTTTATCGCACAATATGTTTGCGTGACTGTCACCTAGCAAATGAATACTAAACAAAAATCCACCATTCTCCTTATTATCATCATCTTCCTTTTATTCATGCTGCTTTTATTGATTTTTACGGTTAATAAACCAGTTGTTAGTCAAAGAGATATTGAATTAAGACTTTTTTTAAATTTATGGAAACACTCTGTTCTATTTTAATAGACATTTCAATGTATTTGTTAATAAACTTAAGTGAAAGACAGTGAATCTATCCTCATTCATTATTTTTTTTTCTGCTCTAGTGTTTTAATCGTCTCATAGCTGAACAAACTTTCATTTAGTACGGAACCAACTGACATAATTCGGAGAATACGAAATTAGAAAGATGTCTGGGTATGTGAATGCAATAGTTGTAATCAACTAATGCTTTTTAGAGCCATCATTTCGACTTATGAGTTTGAATGTCCCTTTGGTATCTTTCGCCTTTCTTGTCAATTCAGCACAAACTACGCTCAGGAAGTAGAACCATCTTCAACCTATACTATGTAATACACGTGGTACAAATCATCTCTCTAGCTCTATGTCCCTCTTTAATTTTGGTAAATAAATCAAGTGAGGCACTTGAAGGGACGCCGCTGGTGTTATAGTTAGTTCAACCTTTTGTCGTTACAACGTTAGATGAGTGTTGGTTTTTAACACAAAACTTGTAGAATGTTTAATTTCAGTCCAAACCCTTAGTAGTTTACTTAACAAAAATTAAACACATTTATAAATTAAAAAGTTTACCTGCTACTAAATTAAGACAAAATTTTGTATAAATAATAATTTAAATATTATCTGAATTATTTAATCTCTATGTCAATATTTAATTGTAACACGGGGATTATATAAAGTGTTATAAGGTATCAAGTGAAGTTAATTCACACCAAAGTTTGATTGAACAAAAGGGATATCAGATTTATCAAGATTTGGAAACATGTAAAGTGTTATACTGGCCTCCTGCATGTTATTATCTTTTTGTTTGGCATACCTACATTAATTTGTTCATTTGGTTCTACTTTTGTATGGCTTGCGGTATTTACATTTAAATGAAGATTGACCTTGATTTAGGATTATTTCTAATTTTTGCATATCCCCGTTATTTTTTCCGGAGGAAGTGACATTTATGAGTCTAATAAATTCGTCACGTCGAATTCTGCTGACCAAGGAGGAAGGAAAGGTCAGAGAGTAATGTTCTTGTAAAATGTTACGAATCTGTTACTCTCAAAATATTGTATGAAACATATACATGTAGGTCGTCAACCCGTAAGTCGAACTGAAGATCAGTTTTGGTCTTCATATGTTTTGTGAAAACGGTAACTGGTCTCAGACTGGTTTTTCAATAATAATATTGTTATAACGTTTTTGTTTATCTGTATTCAGGTAATTTAGTTGTCGTTTGATTATTTTGACATTTTTTTTCTAACTTTTTATAAATCATTCATTAATATCATGTTGTAGAGAGGAAGACCAAAATGTATTTTATATTTCTTTAATAAAGGTGAATTTCATGTTAAGAGCAATTTGGCGAAATGTTAAAGTAACAATGACAATAATTTGAAAACCTGATTAATCGACCCTCAAATTAAGGGTTTAATTTAGAGTTAAGGTTTAAGTAATGAATTATGGATTATGGATTAGAGTTAGTGTTATATGCGGGTAAGGAAAAATGGAAGAGGTAAGAAATATGTATAGCATATAATGAAGATTATAATTAAGGGATTAGGACAGAGTTAGTGTTAAGGGTTGAAATTTAGTTTGCCACCGATGACAATCAATGAAAAATCTTAGATAATAGATTTTGGGAAGGGGCTAGCACATTTTTTTTGTCTCACGCCAGTTTGCAAGAGGTCTGATGAAAAAATCTTCAAGTCTTACTTAAAATACCGAGATTTTTGTTCATCAAGCCCATTTTTCATTTTTCTATGTTTTCACCTTTTTAATCTTTTTCTTTTCTGTTTGTTCGTGCATGCTTCGAAATACATTTTTGACGTAGCTGACATCAAATAAAAGTTGCAAAAGTTAGACGCATTTCAATCAACAAGTGATCATAATTATTACTATTATCATATTTTTTTGATTTTCTTGTCTGTTTGTAACCCGAATAATCCAGTCGTTATATCCGCTCACTACGATCACTCCACCAAGAAGCGGTAGCTGAATTATTCGAGTTAGCTTGTTTGTGAAAAAAAAAAAAAAAAAAACAAAAAACTATGCAACACTGTTTCTGCTTTTCCTAAAAAAAAAAAACAATGCCGCGGTCGCAAGTAAAACAGCATCGAGACACCGACAGGAATATTTCATTGAGAAAAGCTGATAGGTGAAAAATTCACACCATAGTATGTCTATATAAAGAACCTATCTCAAAGTAAACACTACAAGTACTTAACGGATCCCCTAGCTCTCATTATCGCCTAATGATACATTCTATATATACATATAATATTTACCTTTGGTAGAAAGTGGACGTTTATGTCACTTACTATATACTTTTTCAACAAATGTTGGCAAGAGTTGTTGACCATAGCGTAGAATTATCAAAACTTTTCATATTTCATGCAATATACCTGTCAATTCTAGTGTTAAATTTCTGTCTTTTATGTCACAGACTTTAAGTGATGGTATACGCTTGTGGTAAGGTATTAATCAGATTCAAGGACAACTCCTGCACTTCTAATACATGTATTATATTGATCGCCATTGCTCTCTTCTTTTCCTATTTGATTTAGTTTACTAAGTGGTTTCGATTTTCTATATTTGATTAGATTCGTTTTTTTTAAATTTTGTAATAGGGAAGTCGAAGTGGTCATTTTGATATAAATATAAGTATACACAAAGGGAAATCTTGGCTTTCTTGTTTATCATTTTAACTTTTTTTCAAGATATTGATATTTGGCTTTATGTTATTTGCAAATATTTAATATTTATGCCGAAAATATGTTGATGTGACATGAATATGGAACTTGCTTTGTACAATATCAAACACCGTGATCAACAGTATGTGCCAGCTCACAAGGTAACAGTTCTAAGGAAGACATGTCACGCAACCCATACACATTCTGAGCCCATAATTCTGCTTCATTCGCCCATTAAGCCCAATCACGTGCTCGGGTAAAAAGCGACTAAAAACAAAACGAGTGGAACCGAATAAATCAAAGTTGGTAAATGAAATATACATTTATACTATTTGCTTTTCAAGCCTTCACATATAAAAACAAAATGACCTTTTGATAATCAATGTATGTACAATCTTTTTCACCAAAACCTTATTAGCCATAAAAACGTTTCTCGGAGATAATTTCATTAATTTGATTATACAATATGGCGTAGTATTCTATAATTAGTTATCAAAGGTACCAGGCTTATAATTTTATACGCCAGACGCGCGTTTCGTCTACACAAGACTCATCAGTGACGCTCAGATCAAAATAGGTATAAAGTCAAACAAGTACGAAGTTGAAGAGCATTGAGGACCCAAAATTCCCAAAAATTGTGCCAAATTCGGCTAAGGTGATCTATGCCTGGGATAAGAAAACCCTTAGTATTTAAAAAAAATCATACTTTTGTAAACAGGAAATTTATAAAATGATCATATGCATATGATTGATATTCATGCCAACACCGAAGTGCTGACTACTATAGTCATAGTGCACCATTGCAGTATCACATTATAATACAGTTTGATTGAAAATATTATAATCTGCATCTGTCAATCGACATTTTACCTTACAATGCGCTTTCCTCCATACTTTTGGAACGGCTGAGTTCATGCCGATCTGTTAAGAACGACGAGGGCAGTTTATGCCTATATGCATCGGCGACTGATATCTTAACAGATGCAGCGAGTATGCCTATACCGGAAGTACCAACCGGGCTTACCTGGGTTTAGTCAACTAGATATTACTCTACCTTCTTAGGTAATGCCGCGTGTTTAGCGGCGAAGCAGCAAATACTTATTTCAAGGTCTTTGCTTTGACCAGTTCCTGACCCACAATCGATGGGAGCAAGAACACATTTTTTATTATTCGTAATCACTAACTCTAACTATTCAGTCGTCATATTCCGCTGATTCACGATGTCTGCGTTGACCTCGCAAGTAGAGGACATAGGTAACGGGGAGGGACAGACTTATTCGGATAACGTTATCACACGCATGTAAGAAATAAAAGATTGAATTTACCACCTCCCCATTCCCCTACAAACAAACATCCATAACCCCCTCCCCCAAAGAAAAATAAAAAAAATAAATAAGATAAAATTAGAATATACAATTATAACACAACCTCAAAACAATCATTAATAGACATAGTAACTTGTATAAGCAACAGCATAATCTAGAAGCAATATAAAAGAATGGTTGAAACGAGATGGTGAATTTAGAATATTGTCACCTCGCATTAATTGAATACCACTGATGAGCTGTATAAATTATCATGTACTAGACAGTACAACAACAAACATATTAATACTCTAAACAAGGGTATAACTTTTTACTTTATCTTGACTGGATTATCGCGACATAATAATTAAAATGAAATTAATGCCAATAAAAGCATATACATGAATAAACTATGTAAAGAGCGACAACTCCAAGTGATCTCAATGAACTAGTTTTCAGTAATTGAACACTCTTCGATCGGTACTTTTTTGTCTTAAGTCTATTTGTTGGTTGTTTTTTGTGCTTTGTGTTGATCTAATGAGTCAAGTCATTTTCAAGTGGTATGAATTGCTAAACTTTGTTCTTATGTTTGCTTTTACACCACCGTCCCATGTAATGGGTAGATTTGAGCTCTCGCTTAATTACATGTTCTTTATGTGCCTGTTTCAAGCCAGGAGCCCGTAATTCGTTGGTTGTCATTGATTGCCATCTATTATGTATGTTTTTCGTTTATTGCTTCATTTTTTTTAACATAAATGAGACCTCTGGTTATTTCGTATGAATTGTTTCACATTTTGTCATATCTGGGCGCTTTATAGCTTACTATATGGTAAGTGTTTTGCTCATTGTTGAAAGCCGTACGGTGACCAATAGATGTTTACAGCTATACATATACGTCATTTGGTCCCTAATGGAAAGTTTGTTTCATTAGCTATCCTACAATATCTTATTATTTTTATATTAACATATAAACACAGGCGTTGGGGAAATGACCCACTTTTAAATATTTTTTGGTGTTTAATTTGTTTTAAAGTATATATTTCTTGACATTATTGCTTATTTTCATTTTTTTTAATATGCTCTTGCTCTTATCCATACCATTGTACAGTAACTTTATTTATTTTTGATGTTCTCTATCGTCTTCAAAATACTTTTCAATAAAGTTGAAACATAACCTGGGGGTGATTCTTTAGTAAATATTTATTTCTTGTCCTACTGTCTTTTATTTTTGTATTTTTAAGGTACATCGCGTATGAAAATAGTATTGAAAATGTAGATCTGTCCACTCGTTCATACGTTCATACGATGAAGTCGAATGGTTTATATCGTCTTAAATTTGATTAATTAAGCCAGGCAAAATGTACAACCGACCGTGCAAGACCCTCATGGGTAGTCAAGGTAGTTAACTCCCCTTTTTTCCCTTGTTCTTACGTACAAAAGAAATAAGTGTATATTGGCAAAAGGGTAGTCATGTGCGAATTTAAAACTGGTTCAACCTTACACATTTTGTGCAAGTACCAAAATCATAGATATAAGAAGATGTGGTATGAGTGCCAATGAGACAACTCTCCATCCAAGTCAAAATTTATAAATGTAAACCATTATAGGTCAAAGTACGGCATACATTCTTAACAATGCGTCGTTCAACTAAACATGCTGATATGTAATAAATTAACTTTCAACGTTTTTTTTTGAAATTCTGTACATGTATAAATCATGTTGGATTTATTAATGTCAGAGATCTTATGAATTCATGAAATTTTAATGAACATAATCATATTGCAAAAATTATAACCCACCATATCCATCCATATATGGATTATAAATATAAAAAGGTATTACTAATAAAAAATCAAAAGCACTTTGGCCAAAAAAGTAAATCAATATATAAATATTATAGCTTCAGACGAAGTAGTTAATGCATACTGAGAATACTTTTTGTGGCGATATAATATTTTAAAGTTTGAATATTTGTAAGTGACTGAATTTTGAAGAAGAAACATAATGCGAACCACATCACGATTTACAATCTTAATAATTTGTGAATATGCAATTGCGAAGATATGTATTAAAACAAACAACATAATCCTAAATAAAAAAAAAAATAATGTAACAATTTTTTTAAAAATACTCCAAAAAGCAAATAATTGTAATAATAAAAACAAAATGAAAAATAATCCATCATCATTGCAAAATGTCAACAATAACTCACACAATAAGGAAATGGGAAAAGGACAAAAAGAAAGACAGGGAACCAAACTCAACTCGACGGATCTTTAATCTTTACTGGGCGTTCGATTCCAAGTGACAGCAAATAAAATTAAAGCTTGAAAAAAAAAAAATAACAAATGGTGAATGTGTCCATGGGACACAGATGATGCCCCTGCTTGCATATAACGTTATAAAGGGACATAACTTACGAACGGTAAAAATTGAACTTGATCTGAGTTTTGTAGTAATTAGCTATTTTTCCATTTGGAAAAGAGCATAACTCTAAAACGGTAATAGTAACGCCAACCCAAATTCAAACTTGATCTGTGTTTTGTGGTAAAAAGCATTGTGTACAAGTTTCATAACATTTGGTTGAGGCAAACTAAAGTTAGAACGGAAACCAATTTCGGGACGCAGCTGCGGCAGGACATAATTTAACAGGCTGGTGTTAGGGATGTATAAATACCCTGCCACGTCCGGTATTCGTTTTTGTTTGACGTTTTTCTGCTTTTTATACGCCCGTCAAAATTTTGACGGGACGTATTATGGTATACAAATGTCGTCTGTCCGTCTGTCCGTCTGTCCGTCTGTCTGTCCGGCGTAAACATGTCGCACCGTAACTTGAGAACGACTTATCCAAATTTCATGAAACTTAACATAGTTGTTTCTTATGATGGTCAAACAATCTGTATACTTTTTGGTGAAAATAAGATTAAAACTTTTTGAGTTACGGGACTTAGTAACTAAAACAGGTGTGTGTTTTTTTTTTCACATGTCGCGCCGTATCTCAAAACAATTTATGATTATTGCTTAAAACTTTACACACTTCTTAGTTATATTAATCTTAAGATCTGTATACTTTTGGTGATGATTCAAAATTTTATTTTAGAAATATTGAATATTTTGTTAAAAAGGGAGGGTTTTCACATGTCGCGCCGTATCTCAAAAACAGTTTATGATTATTGCTTAAAACTTCACACACTTCTTAGTTATATTAATCTAAAGATCTGTATACTTTTTGGTGATGACTCAAAATTTTATTTTTGAGTTATTGAGTATTTTGTAAAAAAAGGGGGAGGGGTTTTTCACATGTCGCGCCGTATCTCAAAAACGATTTAAGATTATTGCTTAAAATTTTACACACTTCTTAGTTATATTAATCTAAAGATCTGTATACTTTTATTTTTGAGATATTGATTTTTTTTTAAAAGGGGTTTTCACATGTCGCGCTGTATCTAAAAAACGATTTATGATTATTGCTTAAAATTTTACATACTTCTTAGTTATATTAATCTACAGATCTGTATACTTTTTGGTTTAGATTCAAAATTTTATTTTACAGATATTGAGTTTTTTGTAAAAAAAGGGGTTTTCGCATGTCAGGCCGTATGTCAGAAACTATTTATGATTATTGCATAAAAATTCACACACAAGACGACGGGCGTATCATGCGCTCATGGCGCAGCGTTTTATTATCGATCTGATGAGTTAAGCCCTTTTCAACTGATTTTTATATTTTTTTTATGTTGTGCTATAATACCGCTGTCTTAGGTTAGGGAGGGTTGAACGCTCACAAACATGTTTAAACCCGCCCCATTCTTTATGTGCCTGTCTGAAATCAGTAACCATAGTTGTCGCTGGTTCATGTCTGTCATATTGTTTTTCGTAAATTGTTTTGTTTTTAATTATGCTGTTAGTTTTCTTAATTAAATTGTTTCATATTTTCATGTCAGGGCACTAGCCGACTTTACGGTATGGGTTTTTCTCATTGTTGAAGGCTGTACGATTGCCTATAATTGCATACATTCACTTCATTTGAACTTTGATGGATAGTTGTCTCATTGGCAATCATACCACATCTCCTTATTTTTATATTGACACCACAGCAATAGTTAAGACAACTATATTCGTCATTTTGTCGCGAAAGAAAAGTGAAAACAAAATAAGACACACTATATATAAGTTAAAAAATATATGCAACTTCATATGCACTAGTTTAGAAAGTTTAATTGCAAGATTGCGTGCACCTTAAGCTGGCATACTTTCAATTCAAACTAATTATCATGAAAATAACATGCAATAACTTTTCTTACAATTGTTTATGTGAACGCATTGAACATACATGTACAACACTGACAACCAAAGTGATCTAAAGGACAAAACAGGTATGTACAGTTAGACTTATCAACTTTATAAACAACATTTTAAACGATACAACGGAAAGTTATCCTTGCTGTTAGTAATGCTTTTAAGATAATCTTGAATTTTTAACTTTATAATTTTCCGTTTGTTATTATTAATATGAAATAATGTCGCTGACAGAATTATATTATCATAGGAGTACTATTTAGGTACTTTTCTTTTTCAGATTAAAATACAATTTTCAGAAAAAATGTTTTTCTGTAATCTTTGCATTTTCCTGTTTGTTTGTGATACTGCATTGAGCTTTATTCAGTTACCCTGTCTGACAAATGAGTCAAGAGATTTCAGTTACGCCAAACAAGTTCTAAAAGAGCTGGACACCTACATGAAGAGTCAAATTCAGCAATCCAGAAATATACTTCATAATCTAAAATACAATGCCGGACAGAAAATAAAAAAGGCAGAAAACGCTCTGACAAACGGAATAGATAGTAAGTACAATGAAGAAAATATACTTAATATTTTTACATTGTGTATTTTTAAATTATTTCTCATTTCATAACACTTATCTAATACGTATAAACAGTAACTTCTCATCCTTTTGAAGGTAAATACTCTTAGTGTATTTGTCCTCTTTAAAAGTTTAAGAAAATAGCTTCATATGTGAACTTATTAAGTTTGTTAAAACCTATAAAACCTAACTGCCAGGCCCCGAAGGTAGCCGGCGGTTCAGATTTGACATGAATTAAATGAAACAGGAAAATATGCCTGTCTCAAATTTTTAAATTCTAAGGTTGCAATTTCTCAAACAATCTTGTCGTGATAGTGTTTCTACTGATATGTTTCGGCCCATCTTGACTTCATGCTAACATATATTATAAATACTGAACTTTTGGTCTCGAGGATACAATATATGATATTAACCTCAGACACATGAGTTGTTGCCTTGAAACAGAAAATCAAATACATCGTTTCATATACTAGAGTTTTTCTACGAAAATGAGAATCGCACATACACATTGTTTTAGTTCATGAAAAAATTTACTGTGAGAAACCGCACTGATTAAGAAAAAAGAAATACAACAAAGATGACTTGGAATACCTTATATGAAGCAGAATTCTAACAACACTGGCTCAAAAAAAAAAAAAAAAAAAAAATCTGGCAAAGTTCTTGTATTTTAATTTCAGATATATTGATGATGTTCTGTCACTCAATAACCGAAATTTCTGCGAATCTTTTCAGCTCATATATTCCAGTGAACTTGAAATTAAGACACCGAAGCTAGAATGTCTGCCACATAACCACTGCCTATATTCATGCGTTTATGTCAAATAAAAACATGTCTGTATTATAATATTGTAATTTTAGAGAAACGCTGGAAAAAGTATAATGGTCATTGTTATTATTTTACTACAAGCAGCCACAGGGCAACTTGGTTTAAAGCAGAGGTAAAATATACTAAAATATTTATTCTAAAATTTCATGTGAAATGACATTATTTGATTCATTGTTCAACATTAAAGATTGCGTGTTTTAAACCAATATGTTTAACATAATTGATAATGTTATACAATTGAAATAGTTAATCACAGAAAAGGAATCAAAAGTAACTGCAGGGTTTTAGAATAGATACTTCTGAATCAGAAATAATCAAAAACACTTTTTTTTGTAGAGCTATTGCAGGAAAATCGGAGGATACTTAGTGAAGCTTGACACAACGTCAGAAAACAAATGGGTATATGCAAATAGACCCTACAGTACGTATTCTCGTTTTGATTAAAACATATATCCTTAATTATAACAACTGAATAACAAATAAAAAGAAAAATATATGAAAATACTAATTTTCCTGATTCTAGATACATTTGTAAATATTCGATAGTCTAATATCTATTTACATGTTTCCAGATAATGTCTTTTGGATTGGTTTAACGGATCTCTACGAAGGACATTTCCGATGGACTTTCGACCAATCAAAAACCACTTTTACAAAGTGGGTAAGTGGGTATGGATCAAAG
The DNA here is from genome assembly GCA_017311375.1 of Mytilus coruscus. Lineage (NCBI taxonomy): Eukaryota > Metazoa > Mollusca > Bivalvia > Mytilida > Mytilidae > Mytilus > Mytilus coruscus. The sequence goes on along the minus strand of JAASAO010001687.1, from coordinate 29,070 downwards.
GGAACCAGCAGCAATTGTGTATCTTACAACAGTCACGCAAAACCTGAATGGTATGACACCAGCTGTTACAGCACTCGCTCGTTCATATGCGAGACTAACTATTGTAAGTACTTTTGTGAAAAGTCATGACATTTAAGAAATATTTCATTTTTCCATTTTGTTTATTTTTATACATTTGGTTGCTAAACAATGGAAAATTCTGTAGCAATACATACATTAAATGGATGGTGATCATGGGCAAAATGTTTTTCTTTGATTGAAAACAAATGCACTTTAAAGTACAATGTTACTATTTATATTGAATTTCATTACTAATTCAATCCGACGAAACAGCTGTTGGTTCCAAATTGTTTACTTATATAAGCTGGGTTACCTTTGATGACTGTATTAAATCCGTGTATTTTCCTTCCCTACATTTGTTTGTTTTTCTTTATTGTGTCCTTTATTCATTTCTCTTGAAATGCCCATTTGAGCTTTTTAAAAAGTCTTAATCATTGAAAGAGAACTGTGTTTATAAATTGATAGTTTACGATACATTATAAATGCTTCTACTTTTGTCGTTTTTACAGGACCTACTGTTTTATATATTAAGAACAATTTTATTTATATAATCCTTTTATTTTCAGGTGTTTAGACAGATGGTTGAAGAGAACAGATTATACGATTTTATTATAATGTCAATAAAACTGCATCAACACACGTTTCAATATTTGTTGCCTCGTGCAATTATATAATCGAGTTCATAGATGTTGCGAAACTTCTGACCAAACACCAATATTATAGGGTAGAAAAACCTCTGAATTTACTTCTTAGTGATCAGCCTGTGTTTAAGTCTTTGCTTTAACTTGATTTACCCTTTCCGTTTGTTGGTTATTAACTTGCTTGAAGGATAAGTAATTTCTTGTCTGTTGCAAACATGTAAGCATTTGATTACTTCAACTTGAATATAATTGATTTATTAAAACGATATACTCAATTTTTCTACTATCATGTGTAATTTAACATATGATGCAACCACTATTATAGTTGTTGTCCTTGTAAATGATATTAGGATCTGAATGTCCTCAATGTCTCCACAATAGAAACCTCCCTTTAAACAACAACGAAAAACATTTGTACTCAGTGAAAGATTTTAACAAAATCGATCTTAAGTAAAATTCATTAAAAGTCCTCTTTGGTGCATGTCCAACTTTCCAACAGTCATTATACTGGTATGGTTATACAAAATAAGTAAACACATGCTGAACATATTTGTGGTTTTTTCTCTGTTGACTTCTTTACTCATGTGGTCAAAAGACACGATGGAAACAAAATCTAAAAAAATAATTAATGAAATAGAAAAGAGAGGAAAACAAAAAATCTTTTGTTGTTATTAACATTGGGTCACGAAATTAGTTTTTTCTGAGGAAGGTTAATTAGTTATTACTGGTGATTTATAATAGACCTTTATAATGCTAGGCCGAAGACGATGATATACATATCATTGGATACCTATGCCACCAACTTGTTTTTGGCAAAAAAAAACCCCAGAGGAAACTCAATACTAAAACACATTTGTCTTTCAATTCTTATGGACATAAATGAATGAAATGATTTATCACTTAAAAAACAAATATGAGAAAAATTAAAGAATAATTACGTTCTACTTGTTTCTATGCTAAAACACGACTTAAAAGTTCGAGTAAATTAAGACAGCTACATTGAACAAAACTCAAATAACATAGCAAGTGCCCGGATGAACATAGAGTGAAACAATTCCGACGGCCTGATTTATGTTTCGAAAAAAAAAAACACAAAACAATAATGACAGAAAGCTACCAACGGAAAACACTGGGTTATATGCATATATTGATGAATGTGTAGAGTTCACATGTTTGTGATCGATCATTGCGTCCCTTAACCTGGGACAGTGGGGTAAAAATAAAACATTAAAATCAATGTAAACTCAGTTGGAAAGGATTTGACTCATCTTAAGTGAATAATCAACAAAATGTAAAATAACAAAAATACCGAACTCCAAGGAAAATTTAGATCGGAAAGTCCCTAAGCAAATGGCAAAATGAAAAGTTCAACACATCAAACGAATGGAAAACAACTGTCATATTTCTGACTTGGTACAGGCATTTCCTCATGTAGAAAATGGTGGATTAAATCACGGGAGAAAAAAAAAGCAAAATTAAAATCTTAAAGTACTCGCCGTAGATGGTGAAATGACGGTTCATTACATAACGCCAAAAATACAGAGCAATTTGATGTCAGACGGTATAACATTCCCCCATCCACTGTTCGTACGGCGTTGAGTTTGATTCTGTAATCATAAGTAGTACGTCGCTAGGCCATCTATTCAGCAGTTACTCATTGGGTTTGCAGATAATGAGGAGCTGATCGAGCATGTCCATTCAGCTGTAATGACTGAGACATGACTGATGATGAAATAATGTAATGTATAAGGGGAATGATGTAAGCTGAAATATACAGGAACATGAAGATGATGGATTCAGGGTTCTTTAAGTGTGTATTTTCTTTGTCATCCAACTGCATTTTGTATTACAAGTCTTTATAGTAAATAATAAAATATTACATAGGGCCTATATCAGGTGTAATATGCTTTATTTCTGATACATGTTTATTATTTAGGGTCTTTGGGTTCGGTGTTTTCCCACTTACAAGAAAATAAGAGAAGAACTAAATGCAGGTACAATAGGTGATCCACAAATGGTGTCAGTTAGATTCTGTACGCATGTTAATTTTCATGATTTAGCTGCCAATGAGAAATACCCGAGCGAAACTTGAGGTTATTTGCTTGAAGCTGGTATTTATACTGTACAGTTTGCTCTTATGGTTTACGAAGAAATGCCCGTATCAATAACAGCCGTGGGAGAAGTTATCAAAAATGGTACGATATATCAGTAAAGCCTCGAGAATACCGAAAAAAGTTTTTAGGGAAATTATATTGTCGAAAATTTGTATCAATGTATGACCCGAAACAACGTATTAAACACAATACAGTTTGAAGTGTTGAAGGCCGTTCTTTGAACTTTTTTGTTAACTTTTTATACATTGTGACTTGGACGGAGATTGTCTCATTAACACTTATACCACATCTTCTATAATAAATTCTAAATTTTACGCTACTATTAAATCTAAACCACAAAAGCAATAAAAGTAATTCATCAACAAGTTGCGATGCAGATTACGATGAAACTTTTGTTCAAAGAGTGATTGTGTTCAGCAAACGCTTGTAGAGGAAAAAGTAAAATAACAAAAATACCGAGGAAAATTCATAACGGAAAGTCAGTAACCAAATGGCAAAATCAAAAGCCCAAACACATCAAACGAATTGATAACAACTGTCATAATCACTGACTGACTTGGTACAGGCATTTTCTTATGTAGAAAATGGTGGATTAAACCTGGTTTTATAGTTAGCTAAACCTCTCACTTATATGACAGTCGCATTAAATTCCATTATATTGACAACGATGTGTCTTTTTGTCTGTATTATTAATTCGTTTATGTAATGTTTCTATATTCGATATTATTTGCCTGTTATTCTCTATTCGTATTCTGCAATCTGTTAGACCCTCATAATTGAGAATATATTTGCCCTTATAAAAACCCTACAATGCAATTATTATAGAACACCAATATGGTAACAAAGTCATTTTAATTATTAACAAAACATAAATAGGGTCCGTAGGCATTATCTTAAGATATATTCTAGAAAATGTAGTATTCAAACGTCTTGGTTTCTATTCCTTAATCAAACAAAGGTCTATGCAAGATTTACAGCAACAAACAACCAAAATAAGGGAGTTTTGCTTCTTTACAAAAACTCGAATGTTTCCTTTTCACAAAGGTCATTCTGATGATTTATTTTGTATTCCCTTTTCATGTTCTTACCCTTATCTTTACAACTCGCTCAATATAAAATAAGGAGATGCGTTATTCTTGTCAATGACACAACTATCAAACACAGTCCAAATTAAATAGATTAAAGTTACTATAGGTGACCATAGACGGTGAAATGATGGTCCATTACCTAACGCCACGAATAGAAAGCAATCGGACGTCAGACGCATAACTTCCTCATCCACAATGGATTTTTTTGTGTATGGTGATGTAGACCTCTATACTACAATTATCAACAAGCTGCGATGCAAACTACGATTTAAACTTTTCTTGACCTCAGTAATGATATGATTAAAATTCAAGAAAACCGTTTAATTAGAAAATTAATTCTCTGAGGTTCATGTTAACAATTTGTAGACGATAATCATATCAAAGATCAAAACATATGGAAATAACGTTTTTAAAATTTACTAGCAATTAAATGTAGTGTACGTATAAACCATATCTACTCTTTCCATTAATACTAATTGAAAAATAAACTATTCTATCAAAAAAAAACTAAATAAAAATTTATTTTGCCTTCTCGACAATAATTCTATTCAAAATTGTCTATTTGTTCATGTGTGCTAACAAATTGAGTACGTTTATTATAATAAAGAATATTTATCATAGATTTATCTAGATATTTTAAATGTAAAGATTATATTACTATTGTTATCTAATATAATACTGTTTAGTTCAAGTTATTCCTTATGATTATAAAAAAGAAGATGTGGTATGATTGCCAATGAAACAACTGTTTACAAGAGACCAAATGACACAGAAATTAACAACAGTCTTCTAAAGAATATTTCAGTTGCGTTTCTTCAAAAGGAATCTTAAATCTTATTTCGTTTGTATTTGCTTTGTGTAATGTTGTAAATTTGAATTGGAAGTGTTTTTAACTCTAAAATTACCAGCACTATGGTGTCTCATAGGACAGACATATTGTTTAAAACATTTCTGTCAGACAACCCTTCAATCATTTTTCGATTGAGAAGATAAAAATTCAAAAAACTCTTGTCTGTTAGTTTAAAATAACTCTCATGTTGTTGTCAATCAAATATACTGTTTTTTCGACCATGAAAATGAAAATATAGCTGCGCCATTAGATGACTTCTCATCAGGCTGACCGCTGTCAACCAATTACAACCTTTTGGTTCATCCTTTCGAAAATTTACCAAATTTCCTTTAATTTCCTAAATGGACAGTAGGTAATAGCTCTTTCTTTATGTTTCAGGTTATGACGTGGATGATTGTATAATCTTAACCTTCAGTAAAGGCCAGAAGGCATGCCTTATGTGCAGCTCAAAATGTTGTCATGAAAGGAATACAGCCATTATAAACGGAACTAAAGGAAGTATTGAGGTAATTTTTGAAAACATGAAAGTTCTTCTAAAATAAATTGGATGATTGAAAAATATTAGTTTCAGAAAGAAAAAAGCTTCGTTTAAGTTCATCATATTTCCATTTAATTTATAGGAAAATGGTAACGAAATATAACGTCTCGTGTTGAAGGGATTCTTTATATCCACTCCGTGATCTACAATATTTATGAAGAATATGCCCGGTTTCATTATTGTCATCAACTAATTTTCAATGAACTAGTACACATTTTTGTTTAGGGGCCAGCTGAAGCTCGCCTCCGGGTGCGGGATTTTCTCGCTGTGTTGAAGACCCATTGGTGGCTTTTGGCTGTTTTCTGCTCTTTGATCGGGTTGTTGTCTCTTTGACACATTCCCCATTCTCAATTTTAAAAACATGACAACTCAAGACAAGTATTGAAACAAAATTCCATCCGTAACAAAAAGGAAATCTAAGGTTAAGAGGAAGGTGAGATGATGCAAGATTGGGAATGTTATGTCTTGGAACCACCTTAAACATGGTTAAATGTAATTACTGTTACATCTGTCTTTTTGGTTGTAATGAAGACAAAAACTACTTATTCAAATGACTCAATCCATTTTTTTTTTTTAATTCTATAAGTTTAGAAGACTGCTTTTCCAATAGGTCGAATTCGATCCTGAAATGCTATATGATGATACGAATGATACAATATTGAAAATTTAGATGTTTTACATCATTGCTAACAAAATAAAACCAAAATAAAGCACTTGATCAATAAAAAGGAAAAGTGTACAACGTCAGTTTATTCTGATATCATTTCGTGATTATTTCTGTATTGGCCTTGTTATTGGTTCGAGGTTTACTGTATTGGCCTGATGCGTATTCGAAGGCCAATGCAGCTGGCCGAGGACCAATAACAATGCAAATACAGAAATAATCACGAAAAGATATCTTTATTAAGTTGTTCGTCATGGCTTTAGATCTAAGATCCTTGAGACGTTCCGAAATCATGTATTGGGCGGTTCAGAACTCGTTGAATACGAAAAAAAAAAAAATCAATATTGGCCGAGTGATTCTGTAATGGCCGAGTTGATACATGCTTTATTTTGGTTTTATTTAGTTATCAATGATGTGAAACATCTAAATTTTCCATATTTTATCAGTCGTATCATCATATGGCATTTCAGGATCGAATTCAACCTATTGGAAAAGCAGTCTTGTAAACTTATAGAATTAAAAAGGACAGATGTAACAGCTTTAGTTAGCAGAGCAGTTTATTTATTATATTCAGAATAAAAGTTGAATCTGAATCACACCTCATGGAAATGTATTTACCCTTACATCTGTAATAGTTAAATGTATATGTACCTTTGTGAAATCGAATATTGAAAAAACAACATTTTAGTATTTGATTCAAGACAAACTTTGTGACAAATCTAATGTAATACTGTTTAGTTTGAAATATATTCTTATGAGTTTTTTTGTTGTATTGACATGGTTAAAGGATTTTTTGTTTTGTTTTCTATTATTTTGGATACTAAATATTTAAAGAGAAAGTTAACACACGATGTAGATGATTTATAGATTAAGATTTTCATATTTCAGACGCCAATTACACAATTTAATTCTAAAGGTAATAGAATGCTAAAACAAAAGAAATCTCCTTATGTTGTAGGTGGCATGCCCTTTCTACTGTCCAGAAGAAGTAGTTCTACCTTCTAAAATATTTCGAAATGAATTGGATAAATGCGAGTGGACTGCGGTATGAAGCCGACAAAGTGCACTGCTGTATCAAAAATGGTAGGTACAAGTTTTATTTCTCAACTTCATGGTACTGAAATAAAAAAAAACAATACTGGTATTGATATAACAACATAGACAGTGAAAAACATAAGACGCACAAATACAACACCAAAATGTAACATTAAAAAATCTCAAAAACAACACGGAAAAGTTAAGTAAAACGAACGAAATGCCTAGTGGAAAAACACGGGTGAAATCAATCTGACGTTGTATTTAACAATGAACAACTACATGTTTTATTGGTAATGCACTCTGAAAATAAACTACGAATTGACTGCCTATATCATTTGTGTTTGTTATGATCTTTACAGGTTTATTGGAATGTCCAGATTTCACACATAAGGAATCAGAAATTGTTCATACCTTAATAGATGAAGCAGCAAAACAGATTGGCAGAAATATACCACATACACCAATAAACGTTGGATTATAAATAATAGTGAAATATACTTTTCAGAATTGCAATCATTTGTATGGATAACATGATATTAAAAAAAACACCATATCAATGGACTATAATGTTGTGATCGTTACTTTCTTACTTCATATTATACATTAATATCGAAATGAAATCTTTTAGGTATATTCAGGACTTGTACTGAATACCAATATATGTTAGATAATGGCAACCGTAGTATACCGCTGTTCAAAAGTCATAAACCGATAGAGAGAAAACAAATCCGGGTTACAAACTAAAACCGAGGGAAACACATCAACTATAAGAGGAAAACAACGCAACAACAGAAACACTGCAACAAGTGCAAGTGCAACAAAAACAATAGCCAACATACATAGAAACGGACTATTTGATAACAACTGCCATATTCCTGACTTGGTACAGGACATTTTAAGGAAAAAAATGGTAGGTTGAACCTAGTTTTATGGCTAGCCAAACCTCCCCCTTATATAGCAATGTTTAAAAATATCACTAAAATGACACATGACGTGAAAGTCTGCTATAGTCTTAGCTATTCAGATCCACGAAAATTCGTCTCATCAATAAAATAACCGATCGTGTCTTATTCCCGATTGTGAATTTACTGAATGTATAAGAAGAAAATATCAAGAAAATTAATCTTTTGTTTCCTCAAATTTATAATTTTAAATATCCAAAATGTAACGGTATAACCACATATAGTCCGAATGTTAATGTTGATGTATATCGACGAAGATGATGGATTTGATGGTTATTGTGTGTAATGCAGCACTTTGTTCTTGTATTTGTAGTTAACTTAATTTGTACTTTATCGACAAAGTATATACTATACTCGATATCGAGACAGTGGTTACAAATCAACTTGTCGAAATCAACATAAAGACGATTGACACTCTACAACTATACCGAACTTTGATGTTTAATAACAACGTCAAAAATCATTGCAATGTCATAAACAATAGTACAATGTCACGAATGTATGTCGTTCAACATCAGTTTATTTTAAACGTTATCTAATTGGAAAGCTGATAGAATACTGATGACAGGTTGTTACGCCTTCATAAGTTGACATTTTGTATACCGTATTTTATGTTTAATCGTGATTATATTTACTACCCGTTAAGTTTGTTAATGCGTTGTACATTTCCGTTTTTTGACGATATTTTTATGGCAAAAATCCAAATGCATCAAATAGTAATACGGAACAATATTATAGATGATCTTTCGGATATTTTTTCTCCACTTAACGTTAAGTAATATCCTATGTTATCGGCAAACAAGGTAATACTTAGATTTCCAGAAAGTTCAACATTTGAAAAATCGAAATTTTTATAAATCTTCAGTTTAGATTATAAAAGATATGATCAAAATCCCAAAAAGGGTAGGAGATTTAAACCCCAAAAGTATATCAAAAACATTTTAGCAGGTGCTATTGAATGCCTTTTGGTTATTAGCAACGAGAAAAAAATTACAACACATTTGTTACGTTTGGACGACGTGTTTTTAAACAAACAATCTGCATTCCCATGGGAACCATGGCCGACTGTGCTCCTCTTCTAGCCGACTTGTTTCTTTATTCATATGAGGCTGACTTCATACAGGAACTCCCTAAGAAGAAATTAAAAAAAGAAGCTAGCAGTATCCTTTAACTTCACTTTCCACTATAAAGATGATGTTCTCTCACTAAATAATTCAAAATTTAGTGACTATGTTGAACGCATCTATCTTATCAAACTTGAGATAAAGGATACAACAGATACAGTTAAGTGTGCCTCATATCTGAACTTTAATCTAGAAATTGACAATGAGGTCGGTTCAATAGAAAACTTAACGACGCAATAAATGATTTCAGCTTCCCATTGTGAACTTTCCATTTCTATGTAGCAATATTCCAACAGCGCCTGCATACGGAGTATATATCTCCCAATTGATACGATATTCAAGGGCTTGTGTTTTCCTATCATGATTTCCTTGATAGAATGTTGCTACTCACAAGAAAGCTATTACATCAAAAGTTACAAATGATGAAGGTGAAATCATCCCTCCGTTGATTTTATGGATGCCATCACGAGTTGGTTGACCGTTATGGAATATTCGTTTCACAGATGACAACTGATATGTTCCAATTGTCGTAACTACAATCCCGCTCCTTCCCGAATGTGATCTACCGAATCATACTTATCACCGGGTTTGTACTAACATGAGCAACACAACGGGTGACACATGTGGAGCAGGAGCTGCTGACCCTTCCGGATCACCTGAGATCACCCCCAGTTTTTGTTTGGGTTCGTGTTGCTCAGTCTTTAGTTTTCTATGTTGTGTTTTGTGTACTGTTTTTTTTTTTTTTTTTTTTTGGCCATGGGTTTATCAGTTTATTTTCGACTTATGAGTTTGAATGTCCCTTTGGTATCTTTCGCCTGATTTTAAGCCCTTCTGGTCCCGCTGCCATTTATATTGAAACAGTAAAGATTCAACAGAGGACATTTTGAAACCCAATCGATTATTCTTCGTCAACATGAGCTTCCAATTCGACTTTGAAAATGTTCTTTAAATATAATTTACAAAATATACTGACAAAAAATTCCAATTATATAACTGTTACTCTTCTTGCATTTGAATAATATATTTTGACCTTTATAGAGTTTGTATTTGTAATTTAAATATGACCCCAAAGTTGATTTTGCAGGGGATGTTTTCTGTTTTTTTCTTTCTTAAAACAAAATTTTTATTAACATATTTACATTTGTTAATAGATACATCATATACCGGTACCTTATCCCGGCCTTGTTAACATTAGTATGGAACATACATTATGATTAGTTGTGTTAGTACACAAATTTTCATTAATCCGGATATAATAAATGTCTTCACCTGAATGATTTTTTTTTTCAGTGCTATGGAATATATCTGATCAAATGGAGTAGCAAAGGAATTTTTCAAATCTTCTCTGTTGTAATTGTTTGATCATAATTCATATGGTTTTATTTTACAAAATATATCTACAGTAAAATCGGATGCTATCTTATCAGATCATTCAGTGGAAGGTAATATTCATTTACTGAGTGTTCTTTTGTTTTAGATTCCTTATATTTTGATATCATTGAACCAGTAAATGGTAAGTTGACAACAACAAACAAGAGACTGATAATATGACACAACAAGAATAAAACTAAATATACGTATAAAGATACAGTCAAAGCTCTATACAAAATAAAATTAAATAAAGCGGTAGACATACTTGTATATATAAATTGTAGTAATACTACCTATATTTGAGAGATGTATTACTTTTACCAGAATAGCAAGTTTATTTCATTAAGTAAATCAAGATCACTCCGCTTTCTTCATATTTTTTAAATTAGTTAATTAAATAGTTTGCATTCTTTAATAATTTACCAATCTTGTATTCTAAAAGTTTCTTGTTTCAACATAAATTCTGATTTCGTGTCTTAATATTTTGAGTGATTGAATATTTTTTTCTGTCCGACATATACTTTACTTTATAATTTGTGAAACTAATTACTGTTAAAAGTAATTAAGTTCATAATACTCTTTATCATATACTTTATATCCAAAAAACTGTACTTTTCAGATTAATAACATGTCTCCCAATGTTTAATTTTTCGAAATGTGTTGTACTTCCTTCCCGAAGGATTAAAAATATAAACATTTGGGAACGAAATGAGCATTATCCTCTAATTTTTACAGTGTAAGTATGTATCAGTTTCTATTATAAGTAGAAAATAAACTGACAACGCAGAAATACATATCACAGACTTTTCTGAAAAATTGTTAATCATCCATTGATAAAATAAAAAGTATTAAGAAACAAAGATTCCATTGCCCTTAGACCAAATTAACATTCGATAAATTTGGCTATTTAAAGGTCCTTTTAATGGTGGAACATTTCGTGTGTTTAGATATTATGCACCCTTAGTTTTCAAATGATTTGGTTTCCGCGTTCATGATGAATTAGTAAAATCCCCGTAAAGCTTTGTACACACGAAATTATTTGCTATCGGATATGTTCCAAATGTCGTAGCTACAATACCTCCCCTTTTCCCCGAATGTGACATACCGAATTAGACTTATTAACGGGTTTGTTCTAACATGAGCAACACGACGGGTGCTATATGTGGAGCAAAATCTGCTCACCCTTCCGGAGCACCCGAGATCACCCCAGTTTTTGGTGGGGTTCGTGTTACTCAGTCTTTAGTTTTCCCTGTTGTGTATAAAATACCTTTTTTGTAACAATTTAAATGAGATTGTTATTTGACCTTCGTATGACCAACTGGTTATATAATTATCAGATAAGTATAAAAATCATAACAACACACATATTGCCTTTGAAGTTTATCCAATTATCAATGGGTTTATACATTATATGGTTTAATAAATAAAATACATAAACAGATATAAAACAAAAAACTTTCAGAAATTATTTTTATTGAAACATAAAAATTGATGTAAATACAATATAGCATTGTTGATACATTTAGTTCTTTTTAATAATTCAAATCCTATAAATCGATCATTCGCATTAACGTTAGGCTCATCAAATTATCAGCTTGGTCTCTGTGGTAACTTGTAAGAATAACAAGAGTAATGTTTAAAGTCAATAATAATGGGTTAGCACAACTGTATATATTAATAAATTATGCTTAGCCTATAAATAAATTATTTTAAATCATACTTGTGGTCCAGCAAACAAAACCCAACTATCGTACAGTAACACCCTTTCGTCAACTCTTAAGATATTAACGTTCTATTCGGCTGGTTAAACAAACTATCCTAAATTCAATTAGAAATTCCTCAGAACACGTTTACATATTGGAGATGAATGTTGGAATAAACGTTGAAATTTTCAGTGCAGTCAAAAGGAAAAACAAATATATTTTACTTTTATTTAGAATCAATGAAATAATTAATTAAATGTAATGTTAAATTATGACCTTATAGACTAAAGAGCAAACATTCATGTTCAAATTAAGACAAACTTACATTTTTAAATTATAAAAAAAAAAAAACAATAAAAAATAAACAGCAACAGGAATTAAATAAAGGCAATAGTAGTATACCGCTTTTCAATAGTCATAAATCGATTTAACTGAAACATATCCGGGTCACAAACCAAAACTGAGGGAAACGCATCAACTATAAAAGGAAAAAACGGACCAACAAAAACACTGAACTGCTACAAAAACAAACGCCAACATACATAAAAACGGACTATTTGATAACAACTGCCATATTCTTGACTTGGTACAGGACATTTTAAGAAAATAATTAAGCGATACAAAAGAAACTAAACAAAGTAATTTACTTACTTCATAAAATAATTGATATGCTAAAAATGTATGAAAATTTTGTTCTGTGGTTTGCATGTTGTGTCGACTATTATATTATTTGTTTGTGCGTTTCTCTGTGATGAGTGTTCTTGCGTGTGTTTGTGCTGTATGTTTGTCACGTAGTGTTGTCATTTTAGTGATATTTTTTAACATTGTCATATAAGAGGGAGGTTTGGCTAGCCATAAAACCAGGTTCAACCCACCATTTTTTCTTAAAATGTCCTGTACCAAGTCAGGAATATGGCAGTTGTTATCAAATAGTTCGTTTCTATGTATGTTGGCGTTTGTTTTGTTGCACTTCGGTGTTTCTGTTGTTCCTATGTTTTCCTCTTGTGGTTGATGTGTTTCCCTCGGTTTTGGTTTGTGGCCCAGATTTGTTTTCTCTCGATCGATTTATGACTTTTGAACACCGGTATACTACTGTTGCCTTTATTGTTCATCTCCACAAAGATCTTAATTCCCAAAAGCTTTTAACAAAGCAGATATTCGTTTTAATATGAATCCTTCTTGGTAAAAAGTAAATCGGTGAAATATTATTTTCTGGCATAAAGATTGGACAAATTTTCAAAGGATAAAATACTCCAACCAATTTTCGCCTCTTTCGCGAATGGAAAAGTTACGCAAATATAAATCACCGCAAACTTGTCAAACTTGTCAATCTATGTTCCTCTTTTGTATTGAGAGACATATTCTGTGAGCATAAAAATCACTTGGACACGGCTATCTTTAGATTCCATGTAGATTTGTAGTCTGTTCAATGACATTCAAGAAAATAAGTCCATTTTTATTCAGTCACTGTCCTTGGTTGCCATAGCAAAAACATCAAGAATTTGAATAAGTAAGCTTGATAAGTGTAAAAAATTGAACAATCCTGTATTTTTAATTCCTGCTTCCGAGTTCTTTTACGCCAAACATTCGAAAATAGAATTTGCAAATTTCTCTGCAATTTTAGAGTTAAAGTTCAAGCTTTAGCTTCATTAAAGATTCGAAATCATCAATATAACCAGAAGTCGTTTATCTATTGATTGATAACTGCTTTTAAATTCTATTCAATGTAGGTAACAATAAAACAATATCAAAAGATTTCACATTAATAAATCAGTTGTATTAGAAGGATTTTTACTGCAAATGTAGAAATTTTTGTATGCATTTATTACTGCGATTTTTTAAGAATGAACAAAAAAAAAAAAAAAGCGAGATTAATTATTGCGGTTTAAGGAAATATGCATACAGCTATATATATATCTGATACAAGAATGTGAGTTCTTTTTATTGTGAAATTCACTCGCATAAAAACCTCACATTATTTTCTGAACATATTTTTATTATTTTCAGTTGGAGCAGGTATGCAAAGAATGTCTTAACTTCCCACCAATCAATATTCAAACACATTAGCACTATAAATGGACCTCCTTTACGTGCTTCTTGTTTTTAACAAACTCATTCATCTCGCAGGTAAGCTTTGGTATTCATTTGAAACTTTTAAAGATAATGCAATTACACATGGGCTGTGCAATTTCATACAATCTATTTATGACAGAAAAAAACGTGTAGTAATTTATAATAATTTGGTAAAAAAAAAGGTTGTTACAAAGCAATTAAAATGTCGCTTGAAAATCAATGTAAAATTTAAAGCAAACAAATATTAACTATAATATCGAACTACAATGTAAATTAATAGAGGGGAATGTCCATGAAACCTGACATAATCAAACGGTCGACTATATCAACGGACGGACGGACTGGAAAACATGGGAAACAACTGTCATATTCCTAACTTGGAACAGGCATTTTACAAAGTAAATGGTGGGGTAAACCTAGTTTTATAGCTAGCTAAATCTCCAACTTGTATGACAGAAAAGGTTATATATATTGGAATACAGGTGTCTTACAATATAGCAAGCTTTGAATTGATTCTAACACTTTCCGTACAGCTCATGGTTAGGCCACACCAATTTGATAAATAGTTCTTCAGACATTTGCTCTAAAAAAAAATGGGACGAGCGAGCGAAATTTTTTTGTTTTTAAAAAATTCTTGAAAATGAGTTTTTGACAGGCGAGTGGTCTGGAAGAGGAGCGAGCGATATCTTTTTTTTTAAAAAAGTGATACATGCTAAGGTTATCAAACAGAATTAGAAGAAAAAGCACTGATGTTATGTTGCATAAGGCCTGTTATCCCATTTGAATACATTAATCTGACTCTAATATAACAACTGTATAAAACTCTTTCACCTTGCAGCAGCATATATTTAAAAACTCTTAGATGTGACATATGTAGAAATGACACAATAAAAGAACTCACATTCTTGTATCAGATATATATATAGCTGTATGCATATTTCCTTAAACCGCAATAATTAATCTCGCTTTTTGTTTTTTTGTTCATTCTTAAAAATCGCAGTAATAAATGCATACAAAAATTTCTACATTTGCAGTAAAAATCCTTCTAATACAACTGATTTATTAATGTGAAATCTTTTGATATTGTTTTATTGTTACCTACATTGAATAGAATTTAAAAGCAGTTATCAATCAATAGATAAACGACTTCTGGTTATATTGATGATTTCGAATCTTTAATGAAGCTAAAGCTTGAACTTTAACTCTAAAATTGCAGAGAAATTTGCAAATTCTATTTTCGAATGTTTGGCGTAAAAGAACTCGGAAGCAGGAATTAAAAATACAGGATTGTTCAATTTTTTTTAAACTTATCAAGCTTACTTATTCAAATTCTTGATGTTTTTGCTATGGCAACCAAGGACAGTGACTGAATAAAAATGGACTTATTTTCTTGAATGTCATTGAACAGACTACAAATCTACATGGAATCTAAAGATAGCCGTGTCCAAGTGATTTTTATGCTCACAGAATATGTCTCTCAATACAAAAGAGGAACATAGATTGACAAGTTTGACAAGTTTGCGGTGATTTATATTTGCGTAACTTTTCCATTCGCGAAAGAGGCGAAAATTGGTTGGAGTATTTTATCCTTTAAAAATTTGTCCAATCTTTATGCCAGAAAAATAATATTTCACCGATTTACTTTTTACCAAGAAGGATTCATATTAAAACGAATATCTGCTTTGTTAAAAAGCTTTTGGGAATTAAGATCTTTTGTGGAGATGAACAATAAAGGCAACAGTAGTATACCGGTGTTCAAAAGTCATAAATCGATCGAGAGAAAACAAATCTGGGCCACAAACCAAAACCGAGGGAAACACATCAACCACAAGAGGAAAACATAGGAACAACAGAAACACCGAAGTGCAACAAAACAAACGCCAACATACATAGAAACGAACTATTTGATAACAACTGCCATATTCCTGACTTGGTACAGGACATTTTAAGAAAAAATGGTGGGTTGAACCTGGTTTTATGGCTAGCCAAACCTCCCTCTTATATGACAATGTTAAAAAAATATCACTAAAATGACAACACTACGTGACAAACATACAGCACAAACACACGCAAGAACACTCATCACAGAGAAACGCACAAACAAATAATATAATAGTCGACACAACATGCAAACCACAGAACAAAATTTTCATACATTTTTAGCATATCAATTATTTTATGAAGTAAGTAAATTACTTTGTTTAGTTTCTTTTGTATCGCTTAATTATTTTCTTAAAATGTCCTGTACCAAGTCAAGAATATGGCAGTTGTTATCAAATAGTCCGTTTTATGTATGTTGGCGTTTGTTTTGTAGCAGTTCAGTGTTTTGTTGGTCCGTTTTTTCCTTTTATAGTTGATGCGTTTCCCTCAGTTTTGGTTTGTGACCCGGATATGTTTCAGTTAAATCGATTTATGACTATTGAAAAGCGGTATACTACTATTGCCTTTATTTAATTCCTGTTGCTGTTTATTTTTATTGTTTTATTTTTTTTATAATTTAAAATGTAAGTTTGTCTTAATTTGAACATGAATGTTTGCTCTTTAGTCTATAAGGTCATAATTTAACATTACATTTAATTAATTATTTCATTGATTCTAAATAAAAGTAAAATATATTTGTTTTTCCTTTTGACTGCACTGAAAATTTCAACGTTTATTCAACATTCATCTCCAATATGTAAACGTGTTCTGAGGAATTTCTAATTGAATTTAGGATAGTTTGTTTAACCAGCCGAATAGAACGTTAATATCTTAAGAGTTGACGAAAGGTGTTACTGTACGATAGTTGGGTTTTGTTTGCTGGACCACAAGTATGATTTAAAATAATTTATTTATAGGCTAAGCATAATTTATTAATATATACAGTTGTGCTAACCCATTATTATTGACTTTAAACATTACTCTTGTTATTCTTACAAGTTACCACAGAGACCAAGCTGATAATTTGATGAGCCAAACGTTAATGCGAATGATCGATTTATAGGATTTGAATTATTAAAAGAACTAAATGTATCAACAATGCTATATTGTATTTACATCAATTTTATGTTTCAATAAAAATAATTTCTGAAAGTTTTTGTTTTATATCTGTTTATGTATTTTATTTATTAAACCATATAATGTATAAACCCATTGATAATTGGATAAACTTCAAAGGCAATATGTGTGTTGTTATGATTTTATACTTATCTGATAATTATATAACCAGTTGGTCATACGAAGGTCAAATAACAATCTCATTTAAATTGTTACAAAAAGGTATTTCATACACAACAGGAAAACTAAAGACTGAGTAACACGAACCCGACCAAAAACTGGGGTGATCTCGGGTGCTCCGGAAGGGTGAGCAGATTTTGCTCACATATATCACCCGTCGTGTTGCTCATGTTAGAACAAACCCGTTAATAAGTCTAATTCGGTATGTCAAATTCGGGGAAAAGGGAGGTATTGTAGCTACGACATTTGGAACATATCCGATAGCAAATAATTTCGTGTACAAAGCTTTACGGGGATTTTACTAATTCATCATGAACGCGGAAACCAAATCATTTGAAAACTAAGGGTGCATAATATCTAAACACACGAAATGTTCCACCATTAAAAGGACCTTTAAATAGCCAAATTTATCGAATGTTAATTTGGTCTGAGGGCAATGGAATCTTTGTTTCTTAATACTTTTTATTTTATCAATGGATGATTAACAATTTTTCAGAAAAGTCTGTGATATGTATTTCTGCGTTGTCAGTTTATTTTCTACTTATAATAGAAACTGATACATACTTACACTGTAAAAATTAGAGGATAATGCTCATTTCGTTCCCAAATGTTTATATGTTTAATCCTTCGGGAAGGAAGTACAACACATTTCGAAAAATTAAACATTGGGAGACATGTTATTAATCTGAAAAGTACAGTTTTTGGATATAAAGTATATGATAAAGAGTATTATGAACTTAATTACTTTTAACAGTAATTAGTTTCACAAATTATAAAGTAAAGTATATGTCGGACAGAAAAATATTCAATTACTCAAAATATAAAGACACGAAATCAGAATTTATGTTGAAACAAGAAACTTTTAGAATACAAGATTGGTAAATTATTAAAGAATGCAAACTATTTAATTAACTAATTTAAAAAATATGAAGAAAGCGGAGTGATCTTGATTTACTTAATGAAATAAACTTGCTATTCTGGTAAAAGTAATACATCTCTCAAATATAGGTAGTATTACTACAATTTATATATACAAGTATGTCTACCGCTTTATTTAATTTTATTTTTGTATAGAGCTTTGACTGTATCTTTATACGTATATTTAGTTTTATTCTTGTTGTGTCATATTATCAGTCTCTTGTTTGTTGTTGTCAACTTACCATTTACTGGTTCAATGATATCAAAAATATAAGGAATCTAAAATAAAAGAACACTCAGTAAATGAATATTACCTTCCACTGAATGATCTGATAAGATAGCATCCGATTTTACTGTAGATATATTTTGTAAAATAAAACCATATGAATTATGATCAAACAATTACAACAGAGAAGATTTGAAAAATTCCTTTGCTACTCCATTTGATCAGATATATTCCATAGCACTGAAAAAAAAAATCATTCAGGTGAAGACATTTATTATATCCGGATTAATGAAAATTTGTGTACTAACACAACTAATCATAATGTATGTTCCATACTAATGTTAACAAGGCCGGGATAAGGTACCGGTATATGATGTATCTATTAACAAATGTAAATATGTTAATAAAAATTTTGTTTTAAGAAAGAAAAAACAGAAAACATCCCTGCAAAATCAACTTTGGGGTCATATTTAAATTACAAATACAAACTCTATAAAGGTCAAAATATATTATTCAAATGCAAGAAGAGTAACAGTTATATAATTGGAATTTTTGTCAGTATATTTTGTAAATCATATTTAAAGAACATTTTCAAAGTCGAATTGGAAGCTCATGTTGACGAAGAATAATCGATTGGGTTTCAAAATGTCCTCTGTTGAATCTTTACTGTTTCAATATAAATGGCAGCGGGACCAGAAGGGCTTAAAATCAGGCGAAAGATACCAAAGGGACATTCAAACTCATAAGTCGAAAATAAACTGATAAACCCATGGCCAAAAAAGAAAAAGAAAAAAAAAAAAAACAGTACACAAAACACAACATAGAAAACTAAAGACTGAGCAACACGAACCCAAACAAAAACTGGGGGTGATCTCAGGTGATCCGGAAGGGTCAGCAGCTCCTGCTCCACATGTGTCACCCGTTGTGTTGCTCATGTTAGTACAAACCCGGTGATAAGTATGATTCGGTAGATCACATTCGGGGAAGGAGCGGGATTGTAGTTACGACAATTGGAACATATCAGTTGTCATCTGTGAAACGAATATTCCATAACGGTCAACCAACTCGTGATGGCATCCATAAAATCAACGGAGGGATGATTTCACCTTCATCATTTGTAACTTTTGATGTAATAGCTTTCTTGTGAGTAGCAACATTCTATCAAGGAAATCATGATAGGAAAACACAAGCCCTTGAATATCGTATCAATTGGGAGATATATACTCCGTATGCAGGCGCTGTTGGAATATTGCTACATAGAAATGGAAAGTTCACAATGGGGAAGCTGAAATCATTTATTGCGTCGTTAAGTTTTCTATTGAACCGACCCTCATTGTCAATTTCTAGATTTAAGTTCAGATATGAGGCACACTTAACTGTATCTGTTGTATCCTTTATCTCAAGTTTGATAAGATAGATGCGTTCAACATAGTCACTAAATTTTGAATTATTTAGTGAGAGAACATCATCTTTATAGTGGAAAGTGAAGTTAAAGGATACTGCTAGCTTCTTTTTTTAATTTCTTCTTAGGGAGTTCCTGTATGAAGTCAGCCTCATATGAATAAAGAAACAAGTCGGCTAGAAGAGGAGCACAGTCGGCCATAGTTCCCATGGGAATGCAGATTGTTTGTTTAAAAACACGTCGTCCAAACGTAACAAATGTGTTGTAATTTTTTCTCGTTGCTATTAACCAAAGGGCATTCAATAGCACCTGCTAAAATGTTTTGATATACTTTTGGGGTTTAAATCTCCTACCCTTTTTGGGATTTTGATCATATCTTTTATAATCTAAACTGAAGATTTATAAAAATTTCGATTTTTCAAATGTTGAACTTTCTGGAAATCTAAGTATTACCTTGTTTGCCGATAACATAGGATATTACTTAACGTTAAGTGGAGAAAAAATATCCGAAAGATCATCTATAATATTGTTCCGTATTACTATTTGATGCATTTGGATTTTTGCCATAAAAATATCGTCAAAAAACGGAAATGTACAACGCATTAACAAACTTAACGGGTAGTAAATATAATCACGATTAAACATAAAATACGGTATACAAAACGTCAATTTATGAAGGCGTGACAATCTGTCATCAATATCCAATCAGCTTAGATAACGTTTAAAATAAATTGATGTTGAACAACATACATTCTTGACATTGTAATGTTGTTTTTGACATTGTAATAATTTGATGACGTTATTGTTCATCGTCAAAGTTCGGTATAGGTGTAGAGTATTTATATTGATTTCGACAATTTGATTTGTAACCACTGTCTCGATATCGAATATAGTATATACTTTCTCGATAAAGTGTAAATTAAGTAAACTACAAATACAAGAACAAAGTGCTGCATTACACACAAAACCATCAAATCCATCATCTTCGTCGATCTACATAAACATAAACATTCAAAATATATGTGGTTATACCGTTACATTTTGAATATTTGAAATTATAAATTTGAGGAAACAGAAGTTTAATTGTCAGATATTTTCTTCTTATAAATTCAGTAAATTCACAATCGGGAATAAGACACGATCGGTTATTTTATAGATTAGACGAATTTTCTGGGATCTGCATATCTAAGACTACAGCAGACTTTCACGTCATGTGTCATTTTACTGATATTTTTAAACATTGCTATATAAGGGGAGGTTTGGCTAGCCATAAAACTAGGTTCAACCTACCATTTTTTTCCTTAAAATGTCCTGTACCAAGTCAGGAATATGGCAGTTGTTATCAAATAGTCCGTTTCTATGTATGTTGGCTATTGTTTTTGTTGCACTTGCACTTGTTGCAGTGTTTCTGTTGTTGCGTTGTTTTCCTCTTATAGTTGATGTGTTTCCCTCGGTTTTAGTTTGTAACCCGGATTTGTTTTCTCTCTATCGGTTTATGACTTTTGAACAGCGGTATACTACGGTTGCCATTATCTAACATATATTGGTATTCAGTACAAGATCTGAATATACCTGAAAGATTTCATTTCGATATTGATGTTTATTATGAAGTAAGAAGGGAAAGATCACAACATTTGAGTCTATTGATAATTTTGTTTTTAATATCATGTTATCCATACAAAAGATTACATTCGGAAAAGAATATTTCACTATTCTTTATAATTCAACGTTTATTGGTGTATGTGGTATATTTCTGCCAATCTGTTTTGCTGCTTCATCTATTATGGTATGAACAATTTCTGATTCCTTATGTGTGAAATCTGGACATTCCAATAAACCTGCAAAGATCATTACAAACACGAATAATAAAAGTAGTTAATTCGTAGTTTATTTTCAGAGTGCATTCCCAAAAAAACATTTAGTTGTTCATTGTTAAATACAGCGTCAGATTGATTTCACCATGTTTTTTCTACTGGGCATTTCGTTCGTGTTATTTAAAATTTCCGTGTTGTTTTTGATATTTTTGATTTTTACATTTTTGTGTTGCATTTGTGCGTCTTATGTTTTCACTGTCTATGTTGTTATATCAATACCAGTATTGTTTTTTTTATTTCAGTACCATGAATTTGATAAATAAAACTTTTACCTACCATTTTTGATACAGCGGCGGACCTCTTCGGCTTCATACCGTAGTCCACTCGCATTTATCCAAATGAATGGACAAAATCCAGGTGGTAATTCATTTCGAAATATTCCAGAAGGTAGAACTACTTCTTCTGGACAGTAGAAAGGGCTTACAACCTATAACATAATAGGGAGATTTCTTTTTCTTAGCATTCTATTATCTTTAGAATAAAATTTTGTAATTGGCGTCTAAAATATGAAAATCCTAATTTATAAATCATCTACATCGTGTGTTAAATTTCTCTTTAAATATTTAGTATCCAAAATAATAGAAAACAAAACAAAATATCCTTTAACCATGTCAATACAACAAAAAAACTCATAAGAATATAATTCATACTGAACAGTATTACATTAGATTTGTCACATAGTTTTGTTTTGAATCAAATACTAAAATGTTGTCTTTTTCAATATTTGATTTCACAAAGGTACATATACATTTAACTATTACAGATGTAAGGGTAAATACAGTTTCATGAGGTATGATTCAGATTTAACTTTTATTCTGAATATAATAAATAAACTGCTCTGCTAAATAAAGCTGTTACATCTGTCCTTTTAATTCTATAAGTTTACAAGACTGCTTTTCCAATAGGTTGAATTCGATCCTGAAATGCCATATGATGATACGACTGATAAAATATGGAAAATTTAGATGTTTCACATCATTGATAACTAAATAAAACCAAAATAAAGCATGTATCAACTCGGCCATTACAGAATCACTCGGCCAATATTGATTTTTTTTTTTTTCGTATTCAACGAGTTCTCAACCGACCAATACATGATTTCGGAAGGTCTCTGTTTTTTTTTAGATCGAAAGCCATGACGAACAACGTTATTAATAAAGATATCGTTTCGTGATTATTTCTGTATTGGCATTGTTATTGGTTCCTCAGCCAGCTGCATTGGCCTTTGGCTTCGCATCAGGCCAAACCTCTGGCTTCGCATCAGGTACAGTAAACCTCGAACCAATAACAAGGCCAATACAGAAATAATCGCGTAACGCTATCAGAATAAACTGAGGTTGTACACTTTTCCTTTATATTGATCAAGTACTTTATTTTGGATCATTGATGTGAAACATCTAAATTTTCCATATTTTATCAGTCGTATCATCATATGGCATTTCAGGATCGAATTCGACCTATTGGAAAAGCAGTCTTGTAAACTTATAGAATTAAAACAATTGAGTCATTTAAAAATGTGGTTTTGGTCTTCATTACAACCAAAAGGACAGATGTAACAGTAAATTACATTTAACCATGTTAAAGGTGGTTTCAAGACATGACATTCCCAATCCTGCATCATCTCTCCTTCTCTAAACCTTAGTTTTCCTTTTTGCTACGGATGGAATTTTGTTTCAATACTTGTCTTGAGTTGTCATTTTTGTTAAATTGAGAATGAGAATGTGTCAAAGAGACAACAACCCGACCAAAGAGCAGAAAACAGTCGAAGGCCACCAATGGGTCTTCAACACATCGGGAAAATACCGCAGCCGGAGGCGAGCGTCAGCTGGCCCCTAAACAAAAATGTGTACTAGTTCATTGAAAATTAGTTTACCTCATGACAATTATGAAACCGGGCGTATTCTTCATAAATATTGTGGATCACGGAGTGGATATAAAGAATCCCTTCAACACGAGAAATGATATATTCGTTACCATTTTCCTATAAATTGAATGGAAATATGATGAACTTAAACGGAGCTTTTTTCTTTCTGAAACTAATATTTTTCAATCATCCAATTTATTTTCGAGGAACATTCATGTTTTCAAAGATTACTTCAATACTTCCTTTAGTTCCGTTTATAATGGCTGTATTCCTTTCATGACAACATTTTGAGCTGCACATAAGGCATACCTTCCGGCCTTTACTGAAGGTTAAGATTATACAATCATCCACGTCATAACCTGAAACATAAAGAACTATTACCTACTGTCCATTTAGGAAATTAAAGGAAATTTGGTAAATTTTCGAAAGGATGAACCAAAGGTTGTAATTGGTTGACAGCAGTCAGCCTGATGAGAAGTCATCTAATGGCGCAGCTATATTTTCATGGTAAAAAAAACAGTATATTTGATTGACAACAACATGAGAGTTATTTTAAATTTACAGACAAGATTTTTTTGAATTTTTTATCTTCTCAATCGAAAAATGATTGAAGGGTTGTCCGACAGAACAGTTTTGAACAATATGTCTGTCCTATGAGACACCATAGTGCTGGTAATTTTAGAGTTAAAAACACTTCCAATTCAAATCTACAACATCACACAAAGCAAATACAAACGAAATAAGATTTAAGATTCCTTTTGAAAAAACGCAACTGAAATATACTTTAGAAGACTGTTGTTAATTTCTGTGTCATTTGGTCTCTTGTGAAGAGTTGTCTCATTGGCAATCATACCACATCTTCTTTTTATAATCCTAAGGAAATATATTTAACTAAACAGTATAATATTAGATAAAAATAATAATATAATCTTTACATTTAAGATATCTAGATAAATCTATGATAAATATTCTTTATTATAATAAACGTACTCAATTTGTTAGCACACATGAACAAATAGACAATTTTGAATAAATTATTGTCGAGAAGGCAAAATAAATTTTTTTAGTTTTTTTGATAGAATAGTTTATTTTTCAATTAGTATTAATGGAAAGAGTAGATATGGTTTATACGTACACTACATTTAATTGCTAGTAAATTTTAAAAACGTTATTTCCATATGTTTTGATCTTTGATATGATTATCGTCTACAAATTGTTAACATGAACCTCAGAGAATTAATTTTCTAATTAAACGGTTTTCTTGAATTTTAATCATATCATTACTGAGGTCAAGAAAAGTTTAAATCGTAGTTTGCATCGCAGCTTGTTGATAAATGTAGTATAGAGGTCTCCATCAGCATACGCTCATAAATCCATTGTGGATGGGGGAAAGTTATGCGTCTGACGTCGGATTGCTTTGTATTCGTGGCGTTAGGTAATTGATCGTCATTTCCCCGTCTATGGTCACCTATAAAAACTTAAATTTACTTAATTTTGACTGTATTGGATAGTTGTGTCATTTACAAGAATAACGCATCTCCTTATTTTATATTGAGCGAGATGTAACGATAAGGGTAACAACATGAAAAGGGAATACAAAATAAATCATCAGAATGACCTTTGTGAAAAGAAAACATTCGAGTTTTTGTAAAGAAGCAAAACTCCATTGTTTTGGTTGTTTGTTGTTGTAAATCTTCCATAGACCTTTGTTCGATCAAGGAATAGGAACCAAGACGTTTGAATACTACATTTTCTAGAATATATCTTATAAGATAATGCCTACGGACCCTATTTATGTTTTGTTAATAATTAAAATGACTTTGTTACCATATTGGTGTTCTATAATAATTGCATTGTAGGGTTTTATAAGGGCAAATATATTCTCAATTATGAGGGTCTAACAGATTGCAGAATACGAATAGAGAATAACAGGCAAATAATATCGAATATAGAAACATTACATAAACGAATTAATAATACAGACAAAAGACACATCGTTGTCAATATAATGGAATTTAATGCGACTGTCATATAAGTGAGAGGTTTAGCTAACTATAAAACCAGGTTTAATCCACCATTTTCTACATAAGAAAATGCCTGTACCAAGTCAGTCAGTGATTATGACAGTTGTTATCAATTCGTTTGATCTTTTGATTTTGCCATTTGGTTACTGACTTTCCGTTATGAATTTTCCTCGGAGTTGGGTATTTTTGTTATTTTACTTTTTCCTCGGAGTTGGGTATTTTTGTTATTTTACTTTTTCCTCGGAGTTGGGTATTTTTGTTATTTTACTTTTTCCTCGGAGTTGGGTATTTTTGTTATTTTACTTTTTCCTCGGAGTTGGGTATTTTTGTTATTTTACTTTTTCCTCTACAAGCGTTTGCTGAAGACAATCAATTCTTTGAACAAAAGTTTCATCATAGTCTGCATCGCAACTTGTTGATGAATAACTTTTATTGCTTTTGTGGTTTAGATTTAATAGTAGCGTAAAATTTAGAATTTATTATAGAAGATGTGGTATAAGTGATAATAAGACAATCTCCATCCAAGTCACAATGTATACAAAAAATTCCAAAGAACAGCCTTCAATACTTCAAACTGTATTGTTTTAATACGTTGTTTCGGGTCATACATTGATATACAAATTTTCGATAATATAATTTCCTTAAAAACTTTTTTTCGGTATTCTCGAGGCTTTACTGATATATCTTACCATTTTCGATAACATCTCCCACGGCTGTTATTGATACAGGCATTTCTTCGTAAACCATAAGAGCAAACTGTACAGTATAAATACCAGCTTCAAGCAAATAACCTCAAGTTTCGCTCGGGTATTTCTCATTGGCAGCTAAATCATGAAAATTAACATGCGTACAGAATCTAACTGACACCATTTGTGGATCACCTATTGTACCTGCATTTAGTTCTTCTCTTATTTTCTTGTAAGTGGGAAAACACCGAACCCAAAGACCCTAAATAATAAACATGTATCAGAAATAAAGCATATTACACCTGATATAGGCCCTATGTAATATTTTATTATTTACTATAAAGACTTGTAATACAAAAATGCAGTTGGATGACAAAGAAAATACACACTTAAAGAACCCTGAATCCATCATCTTCATGTTCCTGTATATTTCAGCTTACATCATTCCCCTTATACATTACATTATTTCATCATCAGTCATGTCTCAGTCATTACAGCTGAATGGACATGCTCGATCAGCTCCTCATTATCTGCAAACTCCAATGAGTAACTGCTGAATAGATGGCCTAGCGACGTACTACTTATGATTACAGAATCAAACTCAACGCCGTACGAACAGTGGATGGGGGAATGTTATACCGTCTGACATCCGATTGCTCTGTATTCGTGGCGTTATGTAATGAACCGTCATTTCACCATCTTATGACAGTGGTCCTGAAAATGCTTACTGTATCCATTAGACTCATCAACCAGTACTATTCAACCTGGTTACCGGGCTACCTAGCTAATCAACCAGGTCATGAAAACAGTCATTGTGGAGAAGACCTTCAAAATTCAAAAAGTCAAGAAACAAAATCAACATAGTAAAACCAAAACGGCCGCCTTATTGCTAACCAACTTTACGACAACAACAATATTTTAATGCTCACCAAACGCGTTAGGGTAACATGCTGAGCATGCGACGGCTTAATAGTTAGTCAAGGTCGTGAAACACAATTTAAACATGTTGAAACCTGTATCCTTTTCATTCGAGTACATCTCTAAGAAAACAGTAATGTATACCTCCATAAAGAACAAATTCTTCTCCTTTGCAAGTTTGTTCACCATTTTGACCTCCTCTGTTGATATTGAACATGGTTTTTCACACAATACATGTTTCCCGCCTTTCAACATAATAACAGTAAGTCTAACATGTTCTGTGCATACCGATCCGATGTAGACGACATCTAAAAATTGATAATAATGACGTCAGATTCACAAAGTAGCACGAAATATAAATCGTTTAGTTTGGTTTTATCATTTGAACTGTTTCATATTTTGTCACGTCGGGGCCTTTTAAAGATGACTATACGGTATAGGTTTTCTATTATTAAATGCCGTACGGTCACCAATAAGTATTGAATCAATTTTATGTGGACTGTGTTGGAACGTTGTCTCATTGGCAATCATATCATAAATCCTTATTTTATACTGAATGAGATATAAAGATTAAAGCTAACACCATGAAAAGTGAATAAAAAATAAATCATCAGAATGAGCTATATAAAAAGAAAACATTAGAGTTTTTTTTCTGTAAAGTAGCAGAACTCCACACATCGTTGTCAATATAATGGAATTTTATGCGACTGTTATACAAGTGAGAGGTTTAGCTAGACATAAAACCAGGTTTAATCCACCATTTTCTACATACGAAAATGCCTGTACCAAGTCAGGAATATGACAGTTGTTATCCATTCGTTTGATGTGTTTGAGCTTTTTATTTTGCCATTTGATGAAGGCTTTTCCGTTTTGAATTTTCCTCAGAGTTCGGTATTTTTGTTATTTTACTTTTTGGTTATTGGTTGCTGTCAATCTTGCTAAGGCCTTTTTTCGATCAAGGAATAGAAACTAAGACGTTTAAATAGAATATGTCTTACCAACAACGCCTACATACCCTACGTAGATGAAGCCTATAAAGCAATATATTTTCAGTGATAAGCGTATTTGTGAGGCTTAAATAATGGAGAATACGAATAGAGAATAATAAGCAAAACAATATCGAAGATAGAAACATTTCATAAACAAATTAAAAATACAGACATAAAGACAACCTCTACCACCCCATAAAGACCGTTTTCAAATAAAGGAATATGACATATTCGGTACCTATTTCGGATCGTTTGCAAATTTTTCGTAGGAATCATACGTCTTTGGAATTTCGAATTTAGAAGCAAACTTCTCTGCGCTGTCCTTAGAACGAGAAACAACCGCAACAATCTGAAAAAGACACTTGTAAAACAACTATCAGACGTATGATAAATGAATCTGGTTTTTATATTGTCTTCCCTATTCGACGTATTTTTTTTATCGTCCATAACGGTTTTCCCCTTCGTACTTACGCTGTGTAATTGTCGAATTTCTGACGAGGTATGACAGTAAATTCATTGCATATGGAAACCTGTCAGCGAATAAAATTACGGGATGACAACAATTCAATAGCAGTACATTTCTACCGATTTGGATAAAATAAAGGATTTTTCAAGGTATTTTATTTACATGATTTTGTGCTGAAACGTAGCCATTTAGGTATATGAAACATATTCATCCGATAGTTATATTTGAAAGATCATCGGACCTTAAGGATTATTGGTAACG